>CAJPEV010003486.1:2995-30429 GCA_905338385.1 Darwinula stevensoni | reverse complement strand
GAAGCGCACTAACAGGAAGCACTCAGCTTCCAGGAAGCACTCCCTCCCTTTCTTCTCCATGCTAATGAGCTCTTAAAAGGCCTCAGACGATAAATTTCGCAACGTTTCGGACCTGCTGACAAGATCTCGATGCGTCGAAACACCCTCAAAAGCGATCCGGCAACACTGCATCCGGATCCGGCAACACTGAAAACAGAAGCCCTAATCGATGGGTCAAGACCCCATCGATGAATCTCGTTGCCCCCAATAGACACCCGAGACTCACGATAAGCATTATCTCGTCACGAGACCGATCGATGAATTGACCGTGAAAAAATTACGCAGCGAACTCACCGAGTCGAATGGAGAGACATCTACCGAGGGGGAAGCGAATCACGGCATGGGGGGGGGCAGGGGGGGCGGGCCCCCGCCGGTTTTCTTCAGGATTTCGACCGGTCGTGATCCGGCCACGCTTCGCGGCTGAATGCGTTCGTCCAGACGGTAATAATTAGGCTATCGAAGGCGGTTCAGGTGGTGATTAGGCCATCGAAGGCGGTCGGGTCGACGAAGCAGCTCGCAGTCGGTCGATCCTTAACGATCGGGGGATTTCCAGACACGCAAGCCTTGTGTTTCCTCTCGCTCACTGGAGTATGCAATCTCAAGGTCAGATCTGAGACGCCCCTAGTTGCAGGATGGTCTCGTTAGATGCGCTCTGCGTGTTTTGAGCAGGGTTGCGCGGGCGTGGGGGCTTGCGTCGCGGTTTTCTCTTGCGAGTCCGAGAGCCCTTGTTTGGTAATTAATTTAAAGGGTATTATTGGTGAGTGGAGGAGTTGTTGAAATTTAGGGCGTGATTGGTTTGGTTCGAATTCTGCGATGACTCGGCAGTGATGCAGCACGTGATGAGTCTCGTTATGGCAACCCTGTCGGAATCAATCAGGGGCGTGTGCGCCGTGGCCTCGACACGTGCGTCTCGTGTGATGAGAACGGACGAGAAGGAAAACTTCGCCGAAAGGGACATAAATCAGGATCTGTTTTGACTGAAGGCCTCGATGGGAGGCTTTCTTGATGGAGTGCTTCCCGGGGCTTGGTCACATAAACCAAGTCAGGCCTCGCGAAAGTGACAGGCGATGGGCCCAGGAGATGGCATAGGTCGTGGGTTGGGGAAGGGCCTGCGAAATCCAATATGGCTCGTGTTTGCTGAGAAAATATCCTGTCACTTCGACGGTGTGGGCTGGCTAACGGGCTGCTCTCTATCTTTGAGTGCTGCCACTTCGATCTGCTCTGAGGATCGGTGAAAAATGAGGCGTGGCTGACGAGTCAGGTGATGGGTCTCTCTTTGCTTTTCTGGTTAGGCCATGTCATGAATTGAAGCTTCACACTGGCTGGAATAAGCTTTGGCCTACTGGGCTTCCGGGTCCTTTTGACAGGCCTATTAGAAGATCGATGATCAGGTCCTAAAGCATGAGATTCTGGAATTTCATGTATCAACATGAAAATTTTTGCAGTTGAGGAAAAAGGCTACTCCTGGTTTGGGACTAATGTCTTGCTTTTGGTCTCATGTTTTGCAGGACGAAGCAGCACTTCCAGCAATTCTAGTAGATTTAACGTCAGACGAGAATCGGACGAAAGCAACCGAGACGGCTTGAGAGCCTCTGCAAGAAGAAGTCAGTCGAGACCTCGAAGTGATAAAACAAAGGCAGACATACATGCTTTTCAAGGCTTCAGGGATGCGAAACCCCCCGTGAATGGAAGACCACCCACCAAGAAGCCTTCGCTTCCACCGAAACAAAGTGACCGGAGCGTGAGCGGTTCACGCGAAGCTCGACCCGATCGCACGAAGGGCCGTGGCGATGCCCCCAAGACTCGAATGAGACGCGATTGTCAATTTAATGCTCCCGAGGCTGTGATACCCCTCAATCCGATGATCACGTCGACCCCGAACGTCAAGAACGAAGCGATGCCGGTCGGCAACACGACCCCGATGTCGAAACTGCGAAAGCCGGAGCCCCAGCGGCTGAAGTTCGGCCTGGTGTCTTCCGGACCGATCATCCAGAGCGTGACGTCCCTGGACGAACTGGACATCGACGAAACGTTGCCTTTAAGGGATTCCAGTCCCGAAGGGGACGACGAGGGACTCGTGATGGGTCATCTGAGTTCTGTGATGCCCGACGTGGTGCTCGGCTCGGTGAACGCAGGCGGCAGGGCTGACGTCTACAAGGTGGAAGAGCCCGAAGAAGATGACACCGGGATCTGGTCTCCCGATGAGGATTTCAGCATCAGCGACTTCATCAACTCTGGTTGGTTTTCAAGTTTCCATAGTTGTATGATTCATGACAGCCTAATTCCAGACTTTGAAATCACTTATGGGACTCAAATCATGCTTGAGTCTCCTAATTAATTGGGAATATCTTGAGAAAATTATCATAAAATATTTATTTCCTATACTACTTTTGAATTTATTTGAGTTTTCACGTAATAAGCAATGAGGTTGCAGAGACTTAGGACCCAGGAGCACTGCCATAACCTTTAGTTTGCTTCAACAGTACAGATCTGTTCAGGCACCATTTAGGAAAGGTTACTGGGGCCATTCTAGGGGATTAAGATTTTGTGACAAATGTAATTATCAGATCCTTTGCTGACCTTCTAAGTAATGTGCATGATATTTAGTCTCTTTGTGCTACTTTTAATTTTTAGCAATGAGTATTGTATGTAATCATGTTCATATTTTAACATTCAATTCTTTTAACATTATTGTTGATGAAGAACCATATGTGCAGGTAATTTTGTATAAGTACATTTCATACATATAGATTATGAATGTCAAACATTTGAAACTTTCAATGTTAGTTATGTGCCCTGCTTCTGTTTTAGATAAAGTACACTTTTGTATTTTATTTCTACTTATAATAGAGTTGCTCATCCTAGTTTAGCATTGACAGGCCAGATTTTACATTTTAATACTTGTCTCTGTAAGTGTATTTGGAGGCCATTTTAATGTAATAGCCATTATCAACGTTAATCAGATGCTGGAAATTCACATTGGATTGTATAGGTGCTGGAGAGACATGGTTGTTTCTCATCCCTCGTATCCATATGCAATAAGAACTGAAACTTGGAGTAGAGGGAAGATAATTGAGACATTTTGTTGTCATGTAATTTGGATCCCCATCAGCAACTTTGCTTTCTGTAAATATATTAAGAATTATGTCTATTTCTCATTTGCTATGGGATTCACACAGTCCCTTATCTCTGCTTCAAGAGCCCTCTCAAATGAAATTCATGTCCCATTTTTAATTTGGCAAATGTGTCATGCTTGCTGCCAAGCTTCTTTGGTGATTGATGGGGTTCAAAAGGGTTGAGTTCTATTGGTGTATCATTACTCACCCATGATCTGACAGTTCCCTCCCTGCATAATATTTCACCCATGGCCACACACTGGAGGCAACACACCGTAGGACCTCATTTGTCATTTTTATGAGTGCAGTGGGGGGTTATCGGGAAAAATGAGATTTGATGCGCTGGATCACCTTGTCCCACCTGGTGCCATGCTGATGAAGCAGAACATACAGCCATAATTTAATGATGCAAATATTGTGATTTGTCATCACAGAGTCGACATTCCAAGTGACCCTGGAAAAGACTGCCCAAGGCTTGGGGCTGAGCGTGACTGGGGGCCGGGAGGCGAGGAGCCACCGCTTGAGAGGATTTGTCTGGATCAAGAAGGTATTTCCGATGACCCCGGCATGGGAGCAGGGGATCCTTGCCCTTGGTGACATCATCCTCAAGGCCAATGAAATACCATTGATTGGGCTCACAGTTCCTGTAAGATTTTAATGCTTGCATTTCTACTTGATTTCATTTGCGTGAATGTAATATGGAGCTTTGATTTTCAGCTTTAAGTTGTTTAAACTTGTAGGTTTTCTGTTGAAGTTTGATCAGTTCACCATGGCAGTACTGGAATGTGCAGCATAGCTTAGTTTCCTTAATTTTTCCTGCAAATAATTTTACAAGTTGGTTGTTCATTTTAAACATGACTATTGCCTAACATGTCCCACTTGGGACCTCATTGCATGCATTTTTTGCAGTCACATGTTGAGTGCTGGTTACATGAGAAGAGTTCCAAGAATTCATTTTTACGTCTTACCCATCATTTTTATTCTATCACCCCAATGCCCTAAACATGACATGTTGGATTCTTGGAATCTTTTTTTCTGAGCCTTCTCAAAAGACTTGTGATATCTTTGAGATGCATGTAAACAGTATAGAGTAGAAAATGAGGTTTGTCTGGCCTTCTCTAGGAAGCCCTTGAGATCCTCAGAACGGCCCCAAAGCAGACGACGCTGATGGTGTGTCGCCTTCCGCCTCACTTCTCTCCGCTTCTGTCATCGAGCGAGACTGATCCCTCCTCACTCTCTCTGAGTCAGAAGCAGTCTCCATCAGGTTTCCTCTCACCATGTGGGGTGAGTTCCTTTGATTTTCATTTACTCATCATTTCAGGAAAATACTAATATAAAGGAAACTAAGCAGCCTACATGAGAGCATTGGTTGCTTAGGGGGAACAAATAATTTTTTTCCTGGTGTTGATTAAATGGTGGTCATTCCTTCTAGCCTTTGTCGATATTTTGACATATTTTATAGCATATACTATTTCATAAAAAGTTAGGACTTGACTCCTGCTGAATTACAAAGATGTAACTTTTTTTGTTCCCATTATTTCAGTTCCTTTTGCTAGCCAACAAATTGTTTTATCGAATGTTCTCCACTGTGTTATGGACTCTTTTTTAATGACAACTGATGAGATTGATTGTGGCAACTGGTTTTTGAGCCTGGGGAACTTTGGAGTTTTACTGTAAAGTAAACTTATGTATGGTTGGGATGCCCATTGCCATCATTTGACACTAGCTGGAGCAGAGATTGGCTACATCATATCCTTATAAATCTGGCTTTTTCCCCCCTGAAGGATGCAGGAAATTAACCTTTGCTAGATATTGGAAATCGTCTCCATGGATAGATTTTATCCCTACGATTTTTTTAGTTTCCTGAAAGAGATTAGAACAGGTATCACTGCATTTTCTTGGAACAGGTATGAGAAAGGTGGCATGTTTGATGCCATCATCCAACTCATGTCTCAGTCATGGAGAGAGATTTGATCATTCCATGTAATATGGTAACTTTTGTTATGGTGCCAGAAGCACCTGTTCCATTCCTTGGAAAAGAGACAAGAGAATCTGGAACTTGGCTGTTTCCCCATGCACCCATGTTTTTCTATTGTGGAGAGGGGGGGGGGGGGGGGAAGGCCTACATGTTTGTCATTCAATGAAGTCTTCCCTCAGTTGTGGTGCATCCAGTTGTCTTGATCATGGTGAAGATAGAGATGAAGATTTATGTTCCAGCTTCTATTTCTTCAACAGGAGTTTGAGGTGACATTGGAGAAGGTGAACGGCAGCCTAGGATTCACGTTGAGGAAGCAAGACGACAGCCGGCTGGGCCATTACGTCCGGGCCCTGGTCAAGGAACCCGCTCTATCCAATGGGCGTATCCTCCCCGGTGACAAGATCATTTCAGTACGTCAAGACATCATTATGCTTGTTCTCTGTCTGTCTCTGTATCTCTCAAACTTTGGTGAATTATAACTCTCAGTTTCGCTGGGGTTGAGTAGCCAGTTGTGAGTGGCTCCTTTTGATCACCTCATTGGAAAAATACAGGGTGAGGCATAATAAAACACTACATGACACATGCAAGATTGTTCTATCGATATTTATTTATTGGCACCTAATCATGACTTGGCCTTATCAGATGGTGGGCTTATTTGTAAAATTAATGTAATTAGTCATAAAGTTAAGTGTTGAATGTTTTTGTTTCAATAAAAGCATGCTGTGGTGTAATGATCATTATGCCCTACCCTGTGGATTTTAATCTAAAATCTTGACCTATACTGTTTATTTCTTCAGCAATTTTTTGTTAAGTGTATTCTCTCCCTCTTCCTAGCTAGCCAATTCCTTGTGGCAAGGTTTTTAAAGAGAAGCAACATTTTGTTGAAGTTGGAATAACATGACATTCACTAGATTGGCCATGAGTGGTATTTAGTTGTTAAAATGGATGCCTGCTAATAAAGAATTCCTTGTGATGTGTTGCAGGTGAATGGACAGGACATCTCAGAGATGAGTCACTCAGATGCTGTGGCCTTTTTACGGCAGTGTGCAGCAGAGGTGGTGTTGCGCCTCTATCGAGATCGTACCCAAACCCCGGTGTCGCCCCTCTCCCCGTGTGAATCAGAGTCCCCTGCCTTCAAGCCTAAACCTCTTCTTCGGTATGACTTTTATGTCTATTTTGTTTCCATTTTCCTCATTGCTGTACATCCTAAAGACTGATGCATTAACATTCTCAATTCCATGCCTTTATATATACAGTCACTGGAAAGCCTCTAAAACCAATCCAAGTAAGGTAATTTCACATGAATGAAAAAGTGGCTCTAGTGAACCTATATGTGTTCAAGTGGCACACTGCAAAGCTATAAGAATGCTTTAGACAATCGCTGAAGTAAACTGAGAATTTGCTCTTAACCAGAAGAATCAGCTGTTGACCTAAATTAGAAGCCCTTATTTTTTTAAATTTTAAATGCATATAGCAGAGAACATGGTCTACATGCAGCTGTATTCTCCAATATTATGACTTCTTTCATCTTTATATGGAAATTCATGAATGATCTTCATCTTTCCATTAATGAAGAAGAGGTATCAGTACTAATTTTGCACATAAGGTTGAGGTCTAGAAATACAATACTTGGATACATTATTTGTGAAAATATAGTAATAGGCACTTGTGAATGTTTGGGACTTGAAGGATTTGCGTAGCTTGAGCAGCTGTGCCATTTCGCCTAATTCATCTGTCAGGACATCTCACTTTCAGCCTGTGCATATGATGATTGGAATGGCTTGTGAATTTTTCAGGAAAGAGGCCCGTGACATGTTAAGCGGTCTGGCAGCGCAGAGAAGTGATTCACCAAGTGGATCTGGGACAGGGTCTCGCAAGGGGCGCAGACTCATTCGTGGATCTTCATCTAATCAAGACGACGATGGCGAGTCCTTCAGTCCTTCGCCGACAAGAAGACGCCGGGCTCCACCCATGCACAGAGGTGAGCTTGGTGCGCTGGTGTGAATTGTGAACTGAAGTTGAGGGAGATATTCTGTGGAACTGCAATAAGTTGCTGAATGTTGAAGTCAAAATTTCAGGCAATCTGAAAGAGATATACTTATGAATGCAAATGGCTTGTTCTGGATTAAGCCAGGTAACTTCCCTAAATTGGTTCAAAATGAGCAGATCTTATTATTTTTCTGATATTGCGTAATTAGTTTAGAGCAGTGGGAATCCTCATGTTTTTATGTCCTGGTCAAATTTGGAAGATGAGGAAATCATTAAATTCTGAGTGTTCAACTTATCTTTTTCCATGTTTGGAAATTAACAGTTGTAGTATTTAATTTTCTTGGCAGATGCAAGCACAGACAGCCCAACACCAGAGATGTTTGGTTCTCCACCTCGCCCTACAAGCCTTGACCTGGCATCCCCATCTTCACGGTCGTCCAGCCTCCGCCGGCAGCAGTTCATCCTTCCATCCCCGATCCTTGGTGACAGCCCAGATCACAGCCTTGCCTCTCTGCCTCCAGAGATTGAGCCCTCTAAGAAATTTCAACGAAACCATGAGTACATGTCAGCCAACTGGAACGAGAGGAGCCGAGGGGGTAAGACCGGTGATGGGGACATGGGACTCCTCAAGTGGAGAGGGACTGTCTTCGATGAACCCGACGATCACAATGACAGGCCCAATGATGCTGAAGAAGATGTAGTTGAGATAGGGATCTCTCCTGGTGGCGAGGTAATGCCCTTGCATTCTCTCTGTAGTCCACACTTCTAGAATTTAAAATACTCAATGGAGAATTTGTTATAGGAAAAGTTCTCTTTTATATGAGGAATTTAAAAGTGACTTCATTGCAAGGTTTTGCCAAACCAATTGGGGAATAATTATGAAAGCCACTGACAAAAGAATTGAAACACTTTGGGATGGAAATCATGAAACGATTTTCAAGAGTTACCCATGACAGTGCAGCCCTTCACTGAATTATGAGCAATCTTTCAGACAAAGAGTCACTGTATAGATGTAATTACTTATGATGACTCTCTAGAACCCTGACTTTGCCAGCAACCCTTTGTTGAAAAGAGAATGACTTGGTCCAATGCTGGTCACATTGGTAACATTACTGGATGGATGAAGAAAGCTGTGATAGTGAATGTCAAGGTCATTGTGCATCCCTGACTCACCTGGTGCCTTTCTGTTTCTATTGGCAGATGTTTGAGGTGGAACTGCACCGTGGCTGGAACAGTAGGCTGGGGTTTAGCCTCCACATTGGCGAGACCGTCCCTGAAACAACATGGTCCACCCGTGTCTCAGCTGTCCATCCTGATAGCGTCGCTGCCCGTGATGGACGCATTGCTGTCGGGGACTACCTCCTTGAGGTCCAAATCATTCTAATTTTGTCAACTAATTTGCAGGCTACAGCTCTTGTAATTGTCTTCACATTGTACTTTTGGCTGCTATCTCAATGAAGGGCAGCTTGACTAAACTTTCCTTGAAGTTACCATGGGCATTTGTCCTGTTTGTGTGAAATTGACTGCACTTGCTGTTTTGGCATTTTAGGAATCATTTCTGAACTGACGAGGAACATAACGCTGTGTGAATATTTTGTCAGCATGAGACATCAACTTATATATTCAAATTAACAGGCTCCATGTTGGCTGCTTCGATTTTTCCATATTCTATGGGATGTTGAGATTTAAAAATGTCTTGAACAGCTAATAGCTATTTTTAAACTGAGAATTCATCAAAGGTTAAGCTAGCCACTGCATGCTGCATTCAAAATATCCAGTCCGATGTATATGATTATTTGTTGTGGCAGGTACAATATATTATATGGATCTCAATTTCTTTGCATTCCATGCCAATTCACAGTGAGGATTCCAGTAGTGGCTTGCGCTAGGCAGTTCATGCTTATAGTGAATTATTCATTATTCAAATGCTTCTGGGATGTCTAAATTCCAAAATAATTGTAAGAGCAGCAGTGGGACTCTGACTCAACCCTTGCATTTAGCTTGATCATTGCCTCCATTCCCCTAATGCTCAAATTTTGCTGCACACTACAGGTCAATGGAGAGGACGTATCCGGACAGGAGACGGAAGCTGTGATAGGTCTGTTGCGTAAGCTGAGGGGCCACATCCACATGGTGCTCTACCGACCACAGACCGCCTCCACTTCGTGACCTTTTGCACCTCTGCCTTCCACCGTGTCCCGTCCATGATGAAAATTGGGATAGTCTTCCTCCTGTTCTCCGAGATCTAGAGGCAGATCTTGTGAGCATGTGCCATCGAAGCTATAAACAGTTAAGGGGATGTCAGTGGAAGGGTACAAGTGATCTGTGCTGCTTTTGATGAATATTGAATATATTAGTCTGTTTGCCATACTGTTCATTGACAGATCAATTCCATAACTCATCTTCCAGTACACAAGATGTGGGTGTGGTTGTGTTGAAATGCTTCACCTCTGTTCACATTAATGAGATTGTACTGGTGGTGAGAAAGGTGTTGATGTATTGTGTCGGAGTCCACTGTTGATGAAACTAGGAAAAAATGTATGGTTTCCTCCTATAAGCAAAGAAATAATTTTAGTAGCCATTAACTAATAACTAGAGATGCAACGATATATGACCTGCCGATAACCGATATTGAAATAACACCTGAAGTATGCCAACGCTAAGTATGTAAAGCAAATTATGAATATTCTCACCTTTTTCCCATTAGACATTTCACTTGACTCGAACACACGTTCATGGGACGATGGGACGATTACTCATGATGCATGAGTATCAAAGTCACGTGAAAAAATGTCCAACTCATGTGAAAACACTGCAGAAGGTTGAAAATGCCTAAATGACCCGTTTAAAAAAAAAAAGTATTAGGCTGCTGAAAATATAAGCATNCTTGACACGCGCTTCAAGATAGGACCAAACACATATACAACCAAATTAAGTTCTATTCCGAAACATGTCATCAAATAAAACGTACATATATGCACAAGAACTTTTGAGACACCCTAGTATTTGAATATTTATAATATAATGCATTACGTAAATACATTTGTAGATAAAAACTTCTGTAATATAATACATACGATTGATTGCCTTAGAAATTTTCCTGAAAAGCAGTTATGTTCGCATTTCATCTTCATGGAAAATTACCTGATGTGTTAATTTGTGTTAATGATGTGTTAATTTGTAGGTCATGTCTGTCTGGGTGTCCATTAAAGGTATGAAGGAAGGAACTTTGACATTCTTCACATTTTCTGAACTCTGAGTGCTACTTTGAAAAAAAAAAAAGAATTGCTATTCCACCTTATTGCAAGTTCTAGGATGGAACATAGGAAATAAAATGCCTGATGCAAATCCAATGTNTTTGAAAAAAAAAAAAGAATTGCTATTCCACCTTATTGCAAGTTCTAGGATGGAACATAGGAAATAAAATGCCTGATGCAAATCCAATGTAATATTTAAAAAATCCACATTGAGGAAAAACATTGAAGAAAACATTTCTTCTCACAATTGGAAAAATGGAAAAAGTATGAGGTGCACCACTGGGGCACCTCAAGCGTTCCCCATCAGACCTGGTCCCAAATAAAACTTAAAGGTGGAGGGATTTTTGCCTGAGGGTGGATTTTTGAACAGAGAACAATCTGATAATGCAGCTTTATTCTGGGGAAAAACACATATTTCCTGGAAATATGTATTTAGCAGCGTTATCAGATAGTTCACTGTTAAAAATCTGCCCTGAATATGTAAGTATAAATGTGTATATAGATATCGGTATCGGTATCGGTTCTTTTCCAATATCGGAATTATCGGTATATCGAATATCGGCCAAAATTCAATATCGTTGCATCTCTACTAATAACTAATAATAATTCTGTTGGGTATTGAAGAGCCCTCTATTATGCACCTAAGCACGAGAAGGGAGACTGGCAGGGGAAGCCATTCTGTTCCACTCTGTATTCGCGAATCCATTCCTTTCCTCTGCCTTGCGAAGTAGTCTCGGCTGGATTGGGATCCGAGCCTGATGATCCCGAAATCGACGTCTGAGGGAAGCGAAACCCAATGATCGATTTTACTTAACCCATCTGCATCAAATGACGTACAGGTAATTCCCGCTGCGCCTTTCCCTTGTCACCGATGACGCAATGGAACGCGGAGTTGTTCGTGCAAAACTGAAGAGGAAAAACTTGTGGATAGGACACGGTCTCCTCTTCCCTAGTTGTTTAGTCCATTTTCTCACAACGTCAGGGAGACACGAGAGGGGCCACGAAGGAAGACCAATCACTTGCGTCATAACCGCTGTCGAGCGTTAAGAGAGGAATTAGAGAGAAAATTTATCATGTCTATTGTTTAGCTTCAGGTAGCCAATTTTATGGGGTTGTGAGTTTTTATGATGATGATGGCTGATACTTATGATGAATAATTGGAATTGGATGCTGAAAACGATTCGGATAAGGATTCATGTGATGCGACTGAGACTGAAACTAGTGAAGAGAAATCCTCCCATTGAATCTGACCTTTATGAATCGAATCCATATCCCCCCCAGAGCTTAAAGTTCCAAAGACAGGAAACAAGCTGAAATGGAAAGACACCCAATTGAACCTTGTAACAGTGATACCTTTCAATGGACAGCCCGGAATCAATCAGGCAGCAATGAACGCTGCAGCAAAGAGGCATACATATTTTGTTGTTTCTTTAGTGACTATTTTTGATCACATAGTGACCGAAAGTAGCCACTTTGCGAAAGGCAGTTTCACTACAAACTTCGCTGCCTTTGACAAGAGATGAACTTGTGGCCTACCTTGCCCAGTGTATCCTAATGGCACTGATATACCTCGTATGAGCGTATCGTCCAATCTTACTGGTCGCTCAACGAACGCAACGAGAGACACCATTTTTCAACGAAGTCAAGCCTAGCGTGAGGTTTGGTTGCCATATGTAAGTACCTGGACTTTGCCAATAATGTTACATTTGACTCCAACGATCAAACTGAAGGAAGTTCGGTCAGTTCTCGATCTTCTTCAAGATGAATTCAAAGTGCTCCATAATCCAGGGAAAGATATCTCGATGGATGAGTTCACGATAGACGTGTCCATTAGTAAAACACGAATTGCAGGAACATCAGTTCAATTATATGTTTCATTGTTTCATTTTTCCCGTTTCGCTCCTGATATTGAAAGTGTCCATCCGTCTTTCTTCTCCTCGATTTCCCCACCCGAATCTCACTATTCGTCTCCTGTCTATGGGCGAGAACGAAGAAAAGCCCCTGAAGATTGAAACGAAGGAAAATTTTTACCCCGTTACTTCCTTTCGATAGCGACGTAATGCCCCCATCGATGCAAGCGATGAACACAAGATCAGTTTCTTCAAATCGGGTCCGTCCACTCTTTGCAGTTGCTTCAGCATGTGCCCTGGTGCCGTTTCGGTCCGGTTGATCGTCTGAACCGATTTGATCCTTTTTAAGACGAGTATTTGAGCGAATCGTTTCCATGCGACGGCTTTGCCTCTTGTTTTCTTTTGCAACAATAACGAGCCAAAACGCTGAAGTGCTTTTTCGTTTCCGTTTCATGTTTGGATTTCAGCCGAACCGGGGCCGCTTTTATTTCTCGTTTCAGGCACGTTTCATCCACGTACGAAACCTGAGAGCTGATCGAGACGAGACCGAAGACTTTCCAGGTAGTCCATCAGTTCGAGTTTTTAATGCTGAGTCTTTTTTCCCGACGTTACATCGGAATCGTGACGAAACTAAGAAGAAAGACTCGCTCAGCGCTTCGTCGAAGATTTGTCTCCCCATTCGAGTGAATGCCATTGCGGAGTGTTGGCTCGAAACTTTTGGAGCACCGGCCTCTCGTTCGGAGTTTCTTTATCTCTTCGGCGAAAGGTCAATACGATAAGAAATAAGCGGGATTCTGAGAGATAGCCAGAATTACGTGAGGACTCGAGCCGGAATCCCCGATACGGATTCGGCTCACGAGACGATCTCACCGAATATGATCTCATCCTCTGCAATTAAATGGAATGGGACTGATTGAATGGGGCAAATGAAAGTTAACCATGCATGATGACATAAACATAGACTTTTTAAATAAGTGGAGACCCAAGTTCGAAAGAAAACCTGTTTTTTTTTTTCAGGACTCATGCATTAGATCTGGAACAAACATCGATACATTGTGGCACGGCCCTTTGCCCTATGGAAGGTGGCAACGCATTGACAAATCAAGTGGACGAGATCGGCTATCCTCATTTGTATGAATGCAACCGATACCTGGTGCATAATCTGTATCAGGGATTCTGGGGATGTGTCTTTATCGACTCGATTTCGCAGGGATCGGTCGAGAAGAGTCCACACGTGCACAATGGTGTTCATGTCTGGCGAATGGCCGGACCATGAGGGAATGGTTAATTCTTGCGTCTCATATCACCTATGCCTTGCACTCGCAGTGTGAGCTGGGGCGCCATCAATAATAATGCCTTTTTTGAACTGATGGGCATTGGTATAGACGGGCTGAAGTCCCTTTTCGAGAATGTTGGTATTGGGACATCCCATAAGTAATGCGGTTTTTCCGAGAAGCTTGCAATAAACCAATTGGTTATGGAATGTAGGTATGCATTTGAAATAAATACTGATCTCGATACGAACTTGTCTTTATTTTCGTATCAAATTTTGATGAGTGTACGTACTTATTATTCTGTCCTTTCGTACAATTTAAAATGGAAGTGACAAAAGAACATATTCGGCATATTATGCTGTACGAGTATAGAAAAGGCAACAACGCGACGATAGCTGCAGAAAACATATGCCAAGTGTACGGGGAAAGAACAATTAGTATAAGTCAGTGTCAACGGTGGTTCCAAAAATTTCGATCTGGGAACTACAGTCTCCAGGATGAGCCTCGTGCAGGAAGACCAGTGGAGTTCGATGAAGACTTTTGCTGCAAATCACAGCTGAGCAGAATCCCATTGTAACCATTGAAGAACTGGCTGAGAAACTTCATTGAACCCATTCCACCATTAACCGGCACTTGAAAAACATTGGAAAGGTTCCCAGATTCGAACAAAGGGTATGAGACGAATTGTCGGTAACCAATCTCTAGGAGAGGATAGGTGTGTGTTCGAGTCTTCTTTCCCGGCTGAAGAATGAGTCGTTCTTGAATCGGATTGTTACGGGGGATGAAAAGTGGGTTTTGTATCACAATGTTAAAAATTCACAGACAATGGGTCAGCCCCAGAGAAACACCACAGCCGAAACAAAGACTTCAGCCAAGGAAGATTTTGTTGAGCGTTCGGTGGGATATAGATGAAATCATCCACTTCGAACTGTTGGATCCCAACCAAATCATTACTTAGGAACTTTATTGCATGCAAATTGCCGTTTGAAGACAACACTGGACTAAAAACGACCAGCTTTGGGCAACAGGAGAAGAGTTCCCGTCGCCACATGCGCGTCCGCATGTGGCGAGGGTTACGTTGCAGAAACCGGAAAACTTTGACTGGAAAATAATGAACCATCCACCGTATTCACTGGACATCGATCCATCAGACTACCACCTGTTCCGAAGTCAACAAAACCACTTGGAGGGAATGGAGACGGCTACCATAGATGAAGTCAGAACCGAATTGGAGGAGTTTTTCGAGTCCAAACCAAGGGAATTTTACAAGGGAATAGAAAGTTTACCAGAAAGATGGAAAAAGCCATTTTGGTAAACTTTTACCCTAATTGTGTCCCATGACGCACTACAGTGTGTGTCCATTGATACGTCTGGATTATGGCCTGGCGACACGGAGTAATGTATCATGAGGCTGGGCACATTTAAATGCGCCTACTGATGTAGTAAGATGTCCCAAAATACATGTTTCAGTACTTCAAAACCCTTGAAACATTATTCCGTGTCGCCCAGACGATCCAGGACCCACTTTTGTGCATCTTTTGACACAGTGATTTTTTCCTGTGTAAACATTGCTAAGCCTTTGATGGAGACAATTCTATATGCCGTTCTAGAACAGCACGTACTAGTATAACGCCATAACAATGCACATGGACGAGCGGGAGACAGAACAATGCAGGACTTGACCTTCCACTGCATGCACTAATTATAGCACATTTCATGCAAAATTCACCTTTTCATGTTCTATGGTATATATGCAAGTTCACTTCCTCATTCCCTTCCCTTTGGGAGAAGAATGATCATTCCGCCTTCAGGATTAGAAAATGATGGACGAAGCCCAATGTCATTTTCCACTTATTGAAACTTCCTTCTGATTTGGCGAACCTCGTAAAGGGTTCTCATGGGGAGTATGAGCTTGCTTATGGCCTCGGTTCCATGATTCCGTTTCGAAAATGGGGGAGAAAGAAGAAACAAATGAAGTGTCCTCTTCTATAGATTCCTATAATAAAACTAGAGAAGACACATTGCGAGCTACTAAACACTCCAGTGTGGGACGATTCCATGGAAATAGGGAAGGACACTTTCGTGCACTGTGCTAAAGCGAGATTCATATCGCCGTCAAAGGGCTTGGAGAACTTTGACGTATCCCAAAAACTTACAAGTGCAACTTGAGCATATTGGATCATCGAGTCGGCCGAATGGCAATATTGTGGAGCCAATATTAAACCGATATTGGCAATATTGGCCAAGTTGGTGCCAACGTGCCCAACGCCGGCCCAACGATGAACCAATATCTGGTGCTACTAGAGAAACTGTCTTGATCGTGTGAATTGGTGCATTTAACGCAAGTTGCTGTCACCAGACACGCTACATGTTGGACAAGTCCTCCAAAGGAATCTGGTCAGGGACCAGAGAAGGCCGTGATGAAGCTCGCATTTTCTTTGGAGTTCTGCCTCATGAGTCAGTCATGACACCTACACGGTTTCCATTAAGTCATTTATCATAGGCAAAGTTGATAAAGTGTGTATTTTACTATTAGAGATGTTGAAAGCGCTGCCACTAACCTTCCTGACCACACAGCAGGCGCAACTCCAGTCTTTCTTCTTTCATCAGGGTCATTTCAAATCAATAACTCACCTGTACATTAAAAAGGAATATATTATCAAAATGTATCTATGATGCTGGACTTCATGGACACCCTGTATACGTAAGGTTGATATGTTTTATCTATCACAGGATAGGACTTCTCAGTTCCACGAAGAGGGCATAAAAGATAAGGCGTTGAGTGCCCCATATCCCGCCATCCTTCTTTCTGCGTAGGCAAGCCATTTTGTTTGTGGAGGAAAAAGAAGTATTTGCTTATTACATGTCATTGCGATGCCCCTTCTAACAATATTGAGGTGATCTGTCCACGTGAATTAGGTGTGATTTCCTTGTCATGACTGTTAGGTCGCTATGCCTTCAGTACCACCCAGCGATCAGCCAATTATACATGAAGTTGGTACTAATGTTTCCGGATTGATCTTTCGCCACCTTCTGAGCAGTCAGGTATGTACAAGGCTTATACTTTCACCCTGTGAAGCTCATGGCTCTACGATAGTTCCATCCCTTGACACAGCAGCTGATCCCTCCAAGAAAGGCAGTATCAAGATTGTCTGTCTTATTCGATTCGGATTTGAGAATGAGGCATATTCCGTTTTATTAATTTAAGATAAAACGGTTTCAGAATTAAACTCCTCTGATATAGGGTTCATGCACGAAAACAACTACCTAATGCAGCTATGACAACAATGTTGCATTAACGTTAAAAGGGATGCAAAATCAATCCTAATAAGACGCTTCACGAGTCGTACGTCCATGAACCTCGGTGTAGCTACATGTTTGAATATAATTTGCAGCAAAAATAGTTCCAGCTCTAATACCTTCGCAACCATCGTTTTTTAATTAGAGATTCATGACACTAATAACAGGATTCTGGAAACCTGACAACAAAGGGAACAGGCAATTCAAAGATGGAGGTTCACATCAATGAAACAAATGGCAAGTAACACCCAAAGCATCAATTTCTTTAAAGGAAGTAAACTATTGGGGATTTAGAACATGTCGAAATATAGGATGAATGATATATCTGCATTGGTCCGACTTGAAAAAGGAAAATAAAAAAACATTTGTTTCCCTCAAGCGATGGCGAATTGTTCAGAAGAGGAGCTCCATGTGGATGGAAAGACAGTTGCCGATATAATGGCCAAATACACGGAACGTTTGAAGTACCTAGAGCACATGAAAGTGATAGAGCTTCTGTGGAATAAGAAAGTGATCGATCATGATGAATATGTTAGTATTCAGAAGCCAGAGATGGACAGAAGACTATTCCTTCAGGAAAAGTTGCCAAAGAAAGGAGACACAGCATTCCAGAAATTCTTGGAATGCCTCATCGAAATAAACCAAAAGATCCTTGCTAAGGACATGCGACGAGGTGAGTTCTACAAGTCAAGCCTATTGCGTTGGTTTATCATTCCTGGCTAAAGTCGTTTGCCGCAGCGAGCACTGCCAGGCAGTACGTTTTGCTGTAGGGAGGGGGCTATTTGTTTCACATTGCTGGCACAACGGAAAATTGCTCCTGCTGCATCTCACACTTTAGGCTCTGAAAGTGTTGCTCACTGGTGCTAATGCAGAGGCGAGGCATTTTCAGGAATTATTTGTTAGTATTCTGACCTACATGCGCTAAATTCCCTTTGTGCTAAAGTCGAAGAAGTTCTTGGAAATGGCCATCCTGTTTCAGAAACAGTGGTACCTGTAACATAAACTAATGCTTATAACCCATGCTTATAAAAAAAAACCTATGCTTATAAGCTAATGCTTATAACCCAATCGGTGATGTAAGAGTATTGAATATGCTGGGACGACGAAATCAGCAAAGTCGTCTTGAGTCCCATGAAAACCTACTAATCCGAGGCGTTCACAATTTCGATTGTGGCAATGAGCTCGAATATCATGATGATGGTGTTTAGACACAAAATTTTATTGTGTACTGTAAGCTGTATGTGTATAAATCTAATGAAGCAGTTCAGAATCCAATCCAGTTCCAAATGGGTAATGCAATGAACAGAGGATGTCAAGGAGACGTTATACTCATAATAGGCAGACATTAGGCCGCAGGCCGCTAGTGTATCTTAAAACATTGAGGAATAAATAAACCAGACGAAGGGCGGTTGTCGCAGAGGACTTGCATCTGTCTGCATGGCACGGTGATCGTGTCAGCTGTTTGGATCGTGGCGGGGCCACGGCCTTCAAACAGAAATAGGTTGATGGTCGGAATGGTCCTCTTAAGAGTTACGTCTCTTTGATGGCAAAACTTCATGTAGCGTTGGAGTGGACATTAGATGCACTATCTGTTTAAAGAAAGTGGTGGAGAAATGTTGGTTATATTTAGATGATGGGACCACCTTAACCCCTTCAACATTCCAGGAAGAATAATTTTTCATGAGGAACCAACTTGGAACTAAGTGGGTATGATGGAAACTTATAACTGAAGAAAAAGCAGGTTGGAAATGTGATAGAGTGCTTCTGTAAATGTCAATTGCCCTTACACCTTCCGACCATAAAAACCGTATCCGTTCGTCGTTCTTCTAAGGCACATGTCCGGAGAGGCGCTGCCATTATTCACTATTCATCGGAGGTATCTACCCACTGCCATTCGTGGCGCTGCCTTATCTGTGATGCACAGAAGAGATCAACCTTATATGGCTTATACAGAAACCTTTTGAATATTTAGGTCACAGTCACTAAATGCAACTGACGTTCATGAAGGTGGGCGAAAATTGGTTACAAGAATAATAAAAGCCCAATACAGTGAATGGGAGCAATCGTTTGGAGAGTGTGACTACATATAGAATGGCAACATTTAAAAGCGCAAAAAATGATGCTTCATTCGATTATGATGCCTATCAATTTCGTTGTGCGAAAGATGAATGCGATATTAGAGAATTGCAAGATAGCAAATATAATTGCAGGCAATATGTCTCCTTCCAAACAACTTCACATTTTCCCAGCTTATGCTCATGCTTCGCACTCAAAGTGGAGTTATCTCGACAGAACTGTTGATTAATACGTTGGTTTTGTTTAACCCTGGAGGGAATAAATCTCACTGCTAAGAAAGGATAGGAACCTTGTACGGTTAAGGCGTCATGCAATTCAATTTGATGCATGTTGTACGTTTATGCATTGGAAGTGAATAAATTTTCCTACCTAAGAGGCCCAACGGACTTCAGCTGTAAAATTTTTTCAAACGAGTCGTTCTTCTCGTAGTGAATGTACTATAAACTCGCAATTATAGAGAACACGAGAAAAATAATAAACTACTTACATTTTCTTGTAATATAAAAACTTGTTCCATTAAGATTCTCAAGACCTATAAGTTGCCTTTCTAGTAAGGCAACCTCTCCCCTGCTACTTGGGTAGCTCCGCGCTATCGCAGAGATGTCTAAGTAGGTGCAAAATTACGAATAACTCGCGATTTCCAAGGGGAAATTAGGCCATACAAAATGCGTTCATAGAACACATTTCAGAACGTGGTGGGGAACTCCCCCTCCTTCACCCTCCTGACCAGAACTTATAGGGCAAGACAGCAGCTGCTGACATAAGGTTCCTTTGGTGAACAGATTTGGAACTTCTTTTGACGAATTCTTCCACCGAATGCATGGACTCAAATGGTAACCAGGATTCAACATTTCATCACGCATATTCAGTTCCCAATATTTCCGATCGTACTTCCAAAAGGGACCAAAGAAGGTGAGTCTCCGTTTCTCACTCTGAAATGCTACTTGGGCAACGGCAGCACATTAGAACACGAGCCATTCGTTGTGTACCTTTACACCAAGAGCACAATGCATAATAAATATGGGATGAATCTAAATTTCTGTTCACCTTTTGAACGTTGATAACTTCTCAACGCTAGAGATCCGGTTTTCAACATTGGAGAGACTAGGCAATTCTGTACCTAAGGAGGAATTTTTGCATTTTTTTGCTAAGGTATCCTCCGGAAATGAAATTCCTATTCTGGGGGTCATCGAAACGCAAAGACACCTAAAAACATGCTTCCAGCACTGCGTCTACTTTTCTGTTCGACTGTCATAGGGCGTCCAGATCGGGGAGGGTCTACTAGGGTTCCCGTTCTCTCAAACTTCGACTTGATACGGGAGATCAACTTGCGGTTCATTGTTACTTCGATGAATTTTTTTCCTGAATTGTCGAGAAGTGTTCGTCTCATTCAGAGTTAAACATTTGCGACTTGCTTATCAATGGCCGGTCAATCGTTTATAAACCATTTTGCTCAATTCTCCGTGATTTGGAATTGATCACAATGAAGGCATAATAACTCTGACACAAAATCAGTCGATTGGACGTGGTGCCACAAGCGTATTTTCAGGTGTCAAAGACTTTACATAGTCCCCATTATATGAATTTCGTTTTCGTAGTATACTATTGGCAAAATAAATGAATAAATCCAGAATTGTAGAGTCTTTCGAAGGGTGAAAACCGCATCTTCATCAGACCTAGCGTTGGAAAGTTATTAACGTTCAAAAGGTGCGCAGGACTTTTGACACACCCTCTATATTCAATGAAGACTGGGAGCGGGAACAAATTGCATATAGCAGTGCACTTCTTCATTTAGTTCAAGAAGGCTGCTCTGGCTTCAAAACGTGGCCAAGAAAAGCATAATGTCTTACGTCCTCATAAAGAACAGTATACTATTCCCCTCCGATCAAATCAGGAAACTTTCAGGAAAATAATACCAAATTACGACTAAAGACGGGGCTTCGAGCAAGGTGTCATTTACTAATCAAAGAGATGATCTCACTTTATGGAATATATCTTTTCCATTTCAGGCTTCATGTGAGTGAGGATCTATTTGATGGAGAGGCATTCAAGCAGGTAAGAGATTTGAGTCATTGAATGGAACCATACGTTTTCTGCCTTTCCCGAACGAAATTATCGTTACTCAACGGCAAAGTGACCGAGTCTTGTTGAATAACTTCATGTCAATTCAGTTCTGTTCAAGTCTGGAATAAGGTAATACGGCAAAATATCTCTTGTGGGTCCATCCTTTTTCGCTGATGCAGGTGTTGCAACAGCTGGTTGTTGTCGTTCATGAAGGTCAAGTGTCTCATTAGCGAATATGAAATGTGGATGAGCTAAAACATATTTTGTGCGTGCTACTACTGCGAAAATAACAAAATCCATGCTAAGAAATGCATGCAGGCGCATATTCCACCGAGTTTCTCTTTGCTTTGAATATGATGGAGTCCACAAGGAAACTGGACTATTAAGAACGTCAGAGTAAGTTTAAAATATTACCCTACTTATGAACTGCTCGTGACTTACGGGTCTCCCTCCCAGTACAAGAGGGTTATACAACTTGGTTTCACTGGAATCATACTAAAATGCATTAAGACCTTACTTATCATTAGTGATCAAACATTACTTATGCGGACTACATACTCCTTCAAATTTCATAACAAGACATTCACATTCAGCTGGAGAATGAAAAGAAAAATCTGGAAGCATCGAATCAGAAAATGGCGAAGGATCTAGACGAGCGAAACAAAGAACTTGAGGAGAGAACAAGAGAAACAGAACGAGAGAAACAGAAGTTCGAGAAAGACCTCAAGGAAAGCAAAGATAAGGTCTCTTATACTCTCTCTACTTTTATTTTGAATGGTTCAGTGGTAAAAGAATGACTTATGTTTCCAGGTAGATGAGCTGCAGCTGCAGCTTCGGAACTCGGAAAAAAAAGCAGAAGACCTTGAGAGGCAGCTCAAAAAGGAACAGAATACCTACAGAGTGATAGAGCGAGATAAACGTACAATCGAGAAGGAGCTCCAGGAAAGCAGAGATCAGGTCTCACAATCTATTCCACTCCTTTCCGTCATATGGGTCTGTCCACGATAAGTGGTCTGAAGATTTGTAGCAGGCATTTTCTTGAAATTTGCGAATATTTATTTCCCTACATAATTTTATAATCTCTTTTCCTGAAAGCACAAAATAATGAGAATATAATCTATGAAGATGAGAGACTTAGTCATTTTCATTATGGAGTAATCGCACCATTCTCATGATGTTCATGGATATGATGTAAATGCAAAATTGGAAATTAAATTGGATAAATTGAATCGATGCCTGTATTGATTCTCCCCTGTGTATTGTTAGTTTCAAATCAGCGTTCAGTGTTCAGTGAGGATGTCAATTCATATTTGAACAATATTTAAAAAACAGCACAAAAAAATATGCACTGTCTTCTACATTTACAGTTAATTTTTACATGTCATATCCGACACGGTAAAAAATAAACCCTTGCTTTACTTTTGGAATTCTGTAATCTTGTGATGGCTTACACTAATATCAGGGTTTCATTTAATTCATGGAATGAACATAACAAGAAATTGATTGGTTCCTCTTCATAACAGGACAGTAACTATTGGAGCAAGTGACTTAAGTGTCACGAAATGCTATATTCAACACTTTCATCGCAAGCAGATACAGCTCTAGCAGTGAAGAATATGCAAGACTTGCCTTTTGGAATTTTTAGTAACTGCCGTAGGACAATAGTTGCAGCCTTTATATATTGATTCGTCATTTATAATCTAGTTAAATACGTTTCATATAGCTAAGACATTACTCCGGATGTGACGTGGGGCACTTTGGACAGGCCCATGTCATATTTTCTAAGGAGTCGGAGATGAGAGAATAATTCATGATTCCAGGCAGCCAAGCAGATGTTGCATATGTCGGCCGTGGAGAAGAAAGCAAAAGAACTTGAGGAGCTGGTCAAGAGGGAACAGAATGCGTATGGAGAGTTAGAGAGAAATAAACGTAAGATCGAGAAGGAGCTCAAGGAAAAGGTTTCACATTTCATTCTATTCTCATTCGTTTGTTGAAGCAAATTCACGACCAGAGGTTGGGTTCTGATAGGTCGACGAGCTGCAACAACAATTGGACAATATGAGGGAGAGGCCAAAACCGCCTCGCCGAAAAACCATAGCTCCGCGTACCCCTTCACCCCATCAAGATCTTGGAACTCAGATGTCGAGGGAAGATCAAGAAGTCTCATTCCAATCACAGTCAACTCGGGTACTCATTACTTATATTTCTTCCAAGTAATGATAGGGGAGAGTGAGTTCCTTAAGTCATTTTCAGACCTAATCAAAGGCTTAGTGATATCAAAGAAGAGAGTAAGAAAGTGCATTTTACCGTGGAAAAGCCACCAATGCGTCATGATATAGACGAACGAACTGGTCAGTTATACAGAGAATCCAGCGAAAGCCTGACTGAAGGAGAGAGCAAATTATTCAATTCTAAATAGTCATGGAGACGAGTAGTAAGAATTACTTCTAAGAGTTTTTGAAGAGAGCTGAGGAGGTTAATAGGGCGAAAGAAGAGGAGTCTCACTGGTCTTTATCGTGGATCATAGTAATTATTTTGTACTTCCACGCTAGAGGGACATGATCTAGGCGGTGGCAGGCGTTATAAATGAGATAGAGTGAAGAGCACGCTCTGGGAGATGCTTAATACCGTTTACAAAAATATTATCAGGGCCAGGGCTTTATTAGAAGAGATTTTGACCGCAGCCTCAATCTCTTCAAGCGTTATATCGTTTATGAGAGCTTCCTGAGCAGGAGAGAGCTGCTCGGGTATAGGAGGGAGGTCAGAAAAGGGAAAATGCACGATTTTACTTTTGAGATCGAGGCTTTCCTCTAGCGGGTCAGGCCCCAGAGAGCGGCGGGGTTCAGTTCTAGCTTCCAGCAAGGTAAATGCAAAAACTGAGGCTTTGCTCTCATCACTGCAGTGAGTCCCGTCGTCGTATTTAAGGGGTGTGTCATGATTATTTCTAGAATTACCAACTCTTCTAAGTAGCTTCCAAAAGGTTGCTAGATCCTCTTCATTATTTAGCTGCTCACAGAACTTATTCAAATACTGAGCGCTCTCGTTCTTAATGAGGGTTTTAATCTCGTGATTAAGTTCATTTATTACTGGCTTGAGGGCGGGGTCTTTATTACGATGGAACAAGCGATGGAGTTTCCTCCGCTCATCAATCTTAGAGAGGATTTCAGCCAAAAGAACATACGGTTTACTGGAAGAAGTCATCTTAGGGACGGCAACTAGGCAGTTTTAATCACTTCAGTGATGAGAGTGACAGCTTCTTCGAGTTGGGGGACGGGATCGAGAGGGAGAGTGCCGGGGAGGTCTCTACGTTATCCTGGAAACTATGCCAGTCGGAGTTACGAAAATCAAAGCGAGGGAGGGTAGTGTGAGAAGGGGGCTGATGTGAAAAGTTAGTTAACTAAAAGGGGTTAACTAAAACTAAAACTTAAAACCTACGTCTTCTCCTATGGAGAAATTGCGGTAAAAGGGAGGAACTGTGCGTTGCCCAGTGCAAGATCAATTCTGTACGAATTTCTTTTACTGGGACAGTGGTGGGCAATGGCTGGGACAACTGTCATATAAGATGGTAAAGCCGCTGGAAGCTATGAAGTTGCTGAGAATGCGACCTGCTGCAATGGGTTCATCACTAAATTCATTCACAAAGTTCATCACTAGGACGTAATGAGGAAATTAAGGACTGAAGTTACAATTACTGCGCAGAACATTAAGGAGTTGACATTCTCTTGAAATATACTACAATCAGTACCTTCAGGGACGGTCAACCTCTGTACTGTTCTATGTTTCCTGCTTATGCACAGTAGAGACTTGTGCATGGGCAAGGGGTTATATTGGTACAGGCCGTACTAGTACTGTATAGTGAAACGCCTTCACCATTGGAATGGCTCTACTGGAAAAAAAAAATTAGGGAAAATATTAACGCCAATATTGGCCTCTTGTGCATGGGCAAGGGGTTATATTGGTACAGGCCGTACTAGTACTGTATAGTGAAACGCCTTCACCATTGGAAGAGCTCTACTGGAAAAAAAAATTAGGGAAAATATTAACGCCAATATTGGCCAGATGTTTTTCCGTGTAGTAATGCCAACAATGGTCCAAGATGGGTGCCAATGCAGAGCCAAGATCTTGGCGGATCTTGGCGATATATATTGCACCAATATTGGGGTGCTACTGGGGTTGGAGCGGTCTATTCTGAAAGCAAAGCGAGAACCATGCTGCCATCTATTGGTCCGGATGAGAACTTTAATTCTCGAGTAATTTCAAGTGCAATTGAGGTGCATTGGATTGTGCCATCCGTTTGAATGGAATTAATGATGGCAGGGCAATATTAGGGAGACAAAGCTTCGCCAAAATTGGCAATATTGGCGAAATTGGCAATTTTGCGTGCAGCCGATATATGTCGAATTAAATTGCAAGGCAACCTGGAGCCTTAATTGGGCCTGTGTCTCTTGCCAATGATGCGCCTATAATGTGAAACCAGACTAATCCCATGAATGGGCCTGTGTCGTTTGCCAATGAAATGCCAATAATGGGAAACCAGCCAATTGCCAAGAAAGGGCCTATGTCCTCCGCCAATGAAGTGCCGAAAAATGGCAAGCCAAGCTAGAGTCAGGAATGGGCCAAACATACCTGCCAATGCCGATGATTTGCCGAGCTTGCCATGCAGGAGCCATTGTTGGGGCAAGCATTTTGGTTATGTGGGGCGGATAGTTAAGCGCCGGCATCGAGTACGCGCTGAAGCTTGTTTGCTGTTAAAGCTCTTCCTGGATTTTCCTCGCAAGCGGCGAGTTAGAAAATCTCAGGTCACTGGCGATCTGTCGCCGTTTTTCTTGCCGTTTGGGGCAAGCGGCGGAGTTCGCCACATGAGCTCCTTGGCAGTGGCTGCATTTAGGATGCAAGCGGTTCAGCTTTCCCTGGCAGTTTACGTCAGTTTACAGCTTTACATTGGCCGATGCAATGGCCATATTCCAGGCATTTAAAGCACTGGATTATACGCGGTTGAAGCACGAATTCTTCAACTCTGAGGTAGAGGCAGCTGATCGTAAGAGATCCTGCTTTTAGGAGGGCGCGAGCCGTTTCAGTAACAAGTGCTTTCACGAGGATCATGTGGAGGGGCGCGCCTACCTTTGTCTTCCTCATCCGCATGAGGCCGCCTTCATGGAGAGGAATTCCATGCTCGGTTGCGAGGACGTCAGGGATAATTTCCACGCCCTCTTCGGGTCCAACTCCCTTTACAACGAACTTGATTGCCTACCTTTTGCAGGAAAGACCTCTCCGCCAATACCGGACTCATTCCACCTCCTACAAATCCTCGGTATGTCAGATGCCTTTTCAAGGGTCAAGACGAACCCTGCAGCGGATGTCGAGCAGCCGGACGGGTGGGAAAAAGGTGGAGAACGGGCGGACAAACGAGATATTTTGCTAGTACTTACCTGGCATAAAGACAGGGTCTTCAAAGAAGTAGCTCTTAGAAGATTCGGGTCGGCTTGGGTTGATGCTACCGCGAGGCGCATAACTGGAAAGAACTTCGCGAGGCGAGCAAGAGGAAATTGAGGATTTCGTCGGGTCGAGGGAGGCGTGGGCGAGTGGGTGGAGGTCAGGTAGGGAACGGGGCTGGCGTAACTAGGAGCCGGAGACTTTTGAGGAGTAAGAGGTGGGGGCGAGGGTGTTCGTGAGGAAGAGCTCGCAGCGGTTGGAGGGTGCGAGGATGCGACAGGGGAGAACTGCCGCCTGGAGCGAGGTGAGGGGTCTGAGGTGACTGAAGGTGTGGGCGGAGGGGCGCCCTTTTTCCGCGTCCTTCTCTTTCCAGGCATGATATATGCCAGGAAAGAGAGATGAGTAGGAAAAACAAAGGAGGAGTACAAAGGAAAGAAGACAGTTCGGAGACAGAATAAATCAATGAGGGCAGGCGAGGGGTCAATGTCATTTTGCCATTCCAGTAAACTCCTCCTAGACGGATAAACGGATTTTCATGAGTGGTGCCAATCGAAAGCTTAGTACCTGGACGCGATACTTATTGGGGTAAAAAGTTTTAAAATAACTGTGAACGTGTTTTCTAAGGGTTCTCCTGTCTTTGGCGCGTCAGAGGCCTGCACGGATTGACTTTTCCGAAATGAAACTGGATTCGGAACTATAGGAATTGTGGCCCGCACCCGACCCGGAACGCGATCATCGATCGATCATTGCTGCTCCAAGCTGTGGATCATGTTGTGCTGATATGGCCGGCCCGCATCCCGCTTAGGCCTCTAAGCTTGAGAAAGCCAAGTTGAGGCATTTGATGACGTATTTGCCCCAAGGGGAGGGGGGTCGAAGGGACCCTCGCAGATCTGCGCAGAAACGCATTTTTGGGTGGAACGCTTCAGAATGAAGGGCATTCTGTGCAAGCAGACAGGGTGGCGAAGCGTGTCTTTGGCATGGGAAACCGTGTAAGGAAGAAAACTTCTATATAGGCCGGAAAAACCTCTTTCTTAGGGATGGGTTTTGTGAAATCGATG
>CAJPEV010003485.1:1680-26775 GCA_905338385.1 Darwinula stevensoni | reverse complement strand
TTTGGCCCCCCCCCCCCCCCCCCCCCTCACTTTCGAGGACGTTCCTACGCCGATGGCCGAGAACGGTGCCTTGCGGAATGCCGCACGATAGGGAGGTTGGGTCAGAAAGGATTCTGTTGTAGCGGGTGCACTGTGATTGCCACTGAGAAATACTGCCAGCCAGATGATATAAGCAGGGTCAGCATTCATGTAAATTAATTTTGTCAACAAGACAAGACAGGACATTCCATCCTTACAGAAAAGAAGAATGGATGTTACATCGAAATATGCCCTAGCCCTCCTAAAAAAATCCAACGAGACGACCTACCGACAAGGCCCACTCTTGAACCCGAGGAGAAACATCTAATCTCTTTTGGAAAGACATAAGTGCCGCACGCGCAGATTCTACCAGTCAGCAATCCTCTTCATGACCCGCTTGATAAACAAATTTAAAAAAAAAACTACCAGAGAAGGCCTCCCTGCTGTCACCGAACAAATCCCAAGACTTCTTTACCCTTTCTATGCCTGACGATGGAATGGCAATTTTCTGACGCACATTTATTCCAGAATTATGAATAAATCACAATTTTTTTTTCCTGCCACACACATTTTCCGCTGTAGCTATACAGGATTTCCCAATCCATTATTTTGCTTGCGCCTCTTTCGTGCCATGATGCACCAAGTGCATCTCTGAGTCCTTCAATCCATCCTTTCGACGAGATAGAAGCTTCATCATTCGCAGTAAAGGAAACTGTGAGGTATATGAGGGCCAACCACGTCTGATCCATGCTGACTGAGTTTTGCTTGCTTACCATATTTCATCGGTGCGAAAAACGAAGAGCTTACGGATCAGGAAATCGATGAACGTGTCTGGTTGCCACGAACGTGGTAATATTTTTGCGGTGAGGAACTTCTTTCAGAANCCTATGCATTCTCATAGAACCTATGTATTCCCATGTATTCTCATATTCTCATAGGTTCTCATAGGTTCTCATAGGTTCTCATAGAGAAAAAAGGAGCTTATTTCTGGCCTAGACTCCATGATTCTGTCTCGAATATAGGGATAGCAGAAAAGTAAGTGTCCACGTTTAATTTCTTGCTATAACTAATGGCAGATAAAACCTGCTGCTAACCGGAGGAACGGAAATACCCTGTTATCGTAGAATGAATCATCATGATCTTCAGAGACCATTACCCGACTAGGACCCTCACGTGTTCAATCAACGTTTCATTCATGACCAGCGTTCCATTAATGTCCTTGGAAACGTTCTATTAACTGCTTACATTTTCCAAATTCAAAGCATTGAAAAACACTTCAAATTATGCGTTCCTGCAACCATGTGAATAAGATATTTCCAGGGAACCTGTTCAATAAAACTTTCTTTTTTCGGATTTATCCTATATACAATTCACTTTTCGGAAAGGTTCTTTTCATCACTTAAATAGAATTCAGTCTAAATAGAGCCCTGCACACGTGGCTCGGATTAAGAGCCTAAATGTTTCCGATCGGTAAGATTGATGGTACTATCCTTCCTTGCCAGGGAAAGTCTGGTGGAGAGGCGCGGGGAAATTCAAATTCATAATGGAAGTTTTTATCTCATCATGAGCTATCTGTTATTCAGGAGTCAGACATTACCGTCAGGAATACCCATGCAGTGTATATACGTCTCTGGAGAGGCCTTCGCTACCGCGAGAGTTACAAGTGCTTCGGCCATCTTGGGACGGTCCCGCACGTTAGAGTGAATAACGTGACTGGTTGGGTCACGGCGTGGAAGTCCGCAGACATATAGCCAGGGGCAAAGTTAGTCTTTTTCTTTCCCCCTCGCAATGTGTCTGTTATGCCTTACCTTGCTCGCGCGACTTCAGTAAGATAGCGGCCGCGCCTTGTACGATGCAACTCCTCGCGACATAGAGGAATTCCTTCTTTATCTACACTCTCCATGAGAATACCCCGTTATATGTGAGAGATGGTGAAGGCCGTTAAAATTATTATTCGTGCAGTCACCTTGGAAATTGAACCATCCTCCCTCTATCGTTCGAGCCAGAGTTCTCTGGAAACTCCTTGGACTGGGTTACCTCTAATGACGGATTTATTCAAGAATTCGAGTATCTTCCGATCTGGTTTATGTGAAGGAATATCGGCTACATTGTGGAAAGTATTGGTGACTAATTCCAGCTGTATCAGGAATTGACCCGCTAAAGCGAATACTTCGGCGCCATCTAACGTCGGTTGTGCGAATCTTCGCTTAAGCCAATGTCAGATATGTCAGATTGATATGCTTCAAGAAAACATCTTAAACCTTCGACGAATGTCCTTCAAATGCAGCATGCTTCGAAACTAATAGGCTCCTTAATTGAGCGTTAAAAAGGTGTTTATTCTGGTACACTGGATGTCCAAAGACCCCTTTTGAAAAAATGTGAACGGGACTGACCCATCTCATTTGCCCCTGCCCCCCCCCCCCCTCACTTTCGAGGACGTTCCTACGCCGATGGCCGAGAACGGTGCCTTGCGGAATGCCGCACGATAGGGAGGTTGGGTCAGAAAGGATTCTGTTGTAGCGGGTGCACTGTGATTGCCACTGAGAAATACTGCCAGCCAGATGATATAAGCAGGGTCAGCATTCATGTAAATTAATTGTCAACAAGACAGGACAGGACATTCCATCCTTACAGAAAAGAAGAATGGATGTTACATCGAAATATGCCCTAGCCCTCCTAAAAAAAATCCAACGCAACGACCTACCGACAAGGCCCACCCTTGAACCCGAGGAGAAACATCTAATCTCTTTTAGAAAAACATAAGTGCCGCATGCGCAGATTCTACCAGTCAGCAATCCTCTTCATAACCCGCTTGATAAACAATTTAAAAAAAACTACCAGAGAAGGCCTCCCTGCTGTCACCGAACAAATCCCAGGACTTCTTTACCCTTTCTATGCCTGACGATGGAATGGCAATTTTCTGACGCACATTTATTCCAGAATTACGAATAAACCACAATTTTTTTTTCCTGCCACACGCATTTTCCGCTGTAGCTATACAGGACTTCCCAATTCATTATTTTGCTTGCGCCTTTTTCGTGCCATGATGCACCAAATGCATCTCTGAGTCCTTCAATCCATCCTTTCGACGAGATAGAAGCTTCATCATTCGCAGTAAAGGAAACTGTGAGGTATATGAGGGCCAACCACGTCTGACCCATGCTGACTTTAGGAAATATCGCGAGTATTGCTTGCTTACCATATTTCATCGGTGCGAAAAACGAAGAGCTTAAGGATCAGGAAATTGATGAACGTGTCTGGTTGCCACGAACGTGGTAATATTTCTGCGGTGAGGAACTTCTTTCAGAATGAGTTTTGCTTGCTTACCATATTTCATCGGTGCGAAAAACGAAGAGCTTACGGATCAGGAAATTGATGAACGTGTCTGGTTGCCACGAACGTGGTAATATTTCTGCGGTGAGGAACTTCTTTCAGAACCTGAGGGGAATGCTTGGAGCTAATGGGAATTTTCGCATTCACAGGAACAATTCATCTAAGGTACAACTTCAAATCTAAACAGTCGTAAATGGGGGAAGGGAAATGCCATATCGCACACGTCAGATAAGGTCCCTTTGAAATGTACTTGATGACTTCCTGTATCACCCTCACTGCATCTCTATTTTTTTGGAAGGAGAGGTAAGGGAGACCGAACGGCAGTTTACGCCTACCACGGAAGTTGATGAGTATTTCCACTTGCTCTTTTTTTCCGATTCCATCTTCTTCATCCGCTCGAGTTTTGACCTAGCCGATCAATTAGCCCAGGCCCTTGGCTTCTCTCTTCTAATCCTCCCACTTCCCAATCCTGTGGACTTGTGCGAAAGCTCTTAGAACGGGTCAAGTCTTAGTACACTTGGAAAAATCATGATACTAACGCTCTTTGAAAGTCATTCGAAGAGCATTGTACTGTTGATATTCAACGTGACAACGGTGCAAGAAGGCTTATCGCTTGCTATCAGTGAAATTGAAGAGGCTAGGAATCCTGCGAACGAAGAAGCAGATCCAAGACAATGGAAATAAATTAAATTAAAATAAAACAGTAAGGGCAATTCTGTGCTGTAAAGCATAAAGGGCATCCAGATTCCCAGGTCGGCTCTCGTTCCCTATACGATATAAATAGTACTCGACGACTAAATAATAATACTGTCCATCTGTTACGTATTGCAGCTCGAAGCAACTGCAACACTCTCCCTTTCCGAATTGCACTGTTACATGCGAAGACTCGGCAGCATTACAATACTAGGGCGGCAACTTTGCTCCATCATGAGGAACGATGAACGAGTGGACCAAAAGGCAGATATCTGCGAGGAAAGATAACATCTATAAGCTTTGTTTCGACTAGAAGAATTTCCCGGGCCTAGGTTTTCCTTGGAAATGTCATTTTTCATTAGCTGTCTCATTAGATGTCTGACCCTTCTGGCCCAACAGCATTTTTAAGGCCCGGGAATACGCCCTGAGGGCGTGAAAGACCCTTTTCGCACCTCGTATCAGTTTCTTAGATCGGCTGTTTCACTGGATGTTCTTCCTCTTCAATTTTTGCATATTGGTTTGATAGCATGCCATTTCTATGACAATATAAGGGAACACTATGAATTCTCTTCTTCAGTATAATTTATTATTTTTTAAATAAATACATGTAAAGAAAATAAGGAGAAGTAAATAATGACCTTTCAGTTTTTTTTTCACTTTTTGTACCTTATATGCTTTTCAAGTCGCAGAATACCTAGTTGCTCAATTCTGCTGATAGCAAGCAATAAGCCTTGTTGTTTCTCGCTGTCCCATCTAACATCGATTTAACATTGGGCTCCTTGAATAGTTTCAATAAAGCTTTAGTTTCATGGTCTTCCCTGCGAGTACACGACTCGCACACTCACAGGACTAGTAGGAGGGTAGAAGTTGGGTAGAGGAGACACGCTCTCGGGCCTGCGCCGAAGCGCCTGAGGCGAAAAAGAGGGCCCGGACCGACGACTTGGCCCACTTTTTTATTTCCCCGGCAATCTCTTCTAGTCAAAACAAGGCTTATGGAAACAGTCGACCTATTATTAGAATCAGGTGTGAGGTGCGAAGAGATCTCCTCCTTCGGGGCACATTCCCGGGCCTTGAAAATGCTGTTGGGGAAGGAGGGTTAGACTACTAATGAAAAATGACATTTCCTGGGAGAAATGAGGCCTGGGAATTTATTCCAGTTTAAACAAGGATAATGACCAGCAGTTCTCGAAAGAGTGACCACGATAGCGTCCCCAGGGATCTAGGGGTGACGAAGCCTGGACTTCCAAGGATTTTAGCGCTTTTAATTAATTAATGTGCACTTCGAAAAATTATGTATTGCTAATACAGTATTACTTATCTACCCATATTCATTCTCAGCTGAGTAAAGGCTGGGCAAAGCAACGGGCTGAAAAATGAAGGGGGGAGAAGCTCTTTTATCGTTTTTTTTCTCCAATATATGACTGGGTTCAAAAAGACAGGTGACATGGCGGACGAACTGAGAAGGGGAAGAAAACGGAAGACCACGGAAAAGGAGGATGAGTTGATAATGCAAGAATCCCTGTCTTAGTTGAAAGCCAGCTCCTCCCAGGTCTCGCATGTTTTATATCAAGGAGTCTCTGTCTCGGCTTTCGGGAGTCTGGGCTTGCGCTCGCGTTCCCGTTCTGGATGTAGACGCTTATGTCCGTGCGTAGACGGATCTTCCATTGGGATTCTTGCACAATCAGCTCATCCTACTTTCCCATGATCCTTTCCCTACCCTTCCCAGTCCGTCCACCACGCCGCCGGTCTTTTTCATCTATTAACACATCACAACAGCTAATCTCGCTCCGTTCCTCAGATAGACCAGTTTTTTTCTTCTTTATTTTAGCAGGGCTGTAGTACAAGAAACACTCAGAACGTTCAGCTGAGCTCATTTTATGCAACTCGTTTTTGAATTCCGCTACCCAGAATTGGATTGTGCGTCTATTTACGCTGTAACTTCACTACTTACGGAAGTGTTGGTGCACCGGTTTCCTACAGTATTAAAAAATACTTGAAAAGACAACAGAGCAACTTGAAAAAGCTTGGTCTCTCATGTGGAGCATAGTTTTTCAAGATATATAATCGGGATCTGTTTCTCCAATGAAATAACTGCAGAACTTTTCCCATCAAATAATATTAGTTGCTCTCTACCAAGGCACTTTTCCATGTTTCACATCTTACCATGCAAAAACCATGTTCTACAGGTACTGCAATGAAGACTACTACAATCGCTTTCCCATTTGGTAGATGAGCTTAGCAGCGTTATTTCTCATTATTAACTTATTACGATATAAATTCTCGCATGTTTTCATTCATTCCATATTTGATACTTTTGCACCCAGAAGCAGCACCATATTTTTAATTTAATGACTGCAAGCTGCAATTAAATAAAGGTGTGACCTGTTTTATTTAGTTTTGTTGTTCATTTTATATGTAAAACATTTTCTGGAAATAAGCTTCATGTTTGCCAGTTTGTGCTTAGGCTCTCTTCTTGGAAGGAAAAGGGTGCGACACTACGCGAGGGTCACTTGAAGGGGGGCGTATGTGAGGTGATCAAAAAGTTTTAAGGCCTAGGTACTTACGTAGGTACAAGTTGCAGTACAGCGTTATTATTCTTTTCGTGAGAAGACAGATGGTTTTCATGGTGACTGGCGACATTCTTATTTATCGATTAACGATGGGATCTATGAATTTTTTCAAGTTGTCACCAAGAGGTCTGCCTGAAGGGGCATTTAAATTAAGAGGATTGCTGTAGTGAATTTCTAATCTCTTAGGAGTCGACTTCCCAGCAGAACTTCCGGCGGCTGAGAGGATCGAGTTCTACTGACCTTTCTCTGAAAGAGATGCTAAAAATGTAAGGTTGACTGCGAATTTAAAAAAAAATTCGCCACAGTATTCGTCCCAATCTTCATACCCCTTCAGCAGACCTTTCAGTAACACCTTGAAAAAAAAATCATAATCTTGATTGTATGTCTCAATTCCTCTATTTTTCCGGCTCGATCACAGGTTGGCTAATTGGTCCAACTGCACTCAACAATTTGCCCGGCAGCAATGCGGAGAGGGCGGCGAGTGAGCAGAAATTAGGGGCGAGCAATCAATCTGAACGTCGGCTACTAATGGGGGAATCTTTTCTTTTGGGATGGTTTCTTTTGGGGAATTCAGATACAATTTCATTTTGCATCTGGCTCCGTGTGAATCTGTGACTAGCCCTTCTCAGTGCATCTGGACTACCTCGAATACCCAAGACAGGTAAAAGTTATCTAGAGATGCGATATTACTCAGCGAATATGAAGGACATCAACTAGATCGTAACCCTTTTGAACCTGGTGTGCACACTCATGTACATAAACTTTAATTTCTTTTCTTTAACCCTTTCAGACCTGAATTAAGGCCACTATCGGAATAATATACTTTTTTGCATTTTTGAGCTTTTCATGATTGTCATTGAAATTTTCATGTTTTCATATTTTGTATAAATTCACCATATCATAACATATATTATATAGTTAACATTTAATTAAATAACTGAAAGTTACAAAACTAATGGGTGAAAGAAGGCCAATGATAGAACTGAGCCATGCACAATTTCGCCCATTGTAGCGTAACGTGGGGCGCAAAGTCAAGAGACTCCAAAGAAATTGCCATAGATACAATGTAAATGCAATGTCCATTGGAATGAACGCCAGGTCTGAAAGGGTTAAATGACTAAGACCAGTGGCGTAGCCAGGTTTTCCTAACTTCTCCCCGTCAGAGTGGGGCGGGCGCATTCCGACCAGAGTTTGAACCAAACTTGGGGGGGCTGAAGCCCCCATCAGTCCCCCTTGCTACGCCACTGAGTGCGACCTTTTGTAGATCTCTTTGTACATTCAATACCTCGACTTCTATATTATTTACATATTTGGAAAGGCCTTTAAACGAATTTTATCACATCATAATACCATACTACAAAGGGGGGGGGGAAATAGAATTTCCACTTTAAATTAAAAGCTTTGATTAAGGCCCTTCTCTTACAAGTCTGAGCCATGATAGCATGATCATGATGAGCATGGCCTATTCTTGAGTACATTGGTATTATAATAAACGGAAAACCTGGTCTGGTTAGCCTGGACTTGATTATAAAGCAGACAACCGGTGCCACATAAAGAAGTCAGTGACCCTTATGCATCGAGCACAAAATACTTTTCCATGTTACTATTAAATATAGTTTCAATACCACAGGAGAGATACCTAAATGCTTGTTGTTTTTTAGTATGGTGTTGTATGGTGACATCCTGTTAAGGAGGGGAGAAAGACCGGCGGCGTGGTGGACGGACTGGGAAGGGTAGGGAAAGGATCACGGGAAAGTAGGATGAGCTGATTGTGCAAGAATCCCAATGGAAGGTCCGTCTACGCACGGACATAAGCGTCTACATCCAGAACGGGAACGCGAGCGCAAGCCCAGACTCCTGAAAGCCGAGACAGAGACTCCTTGATATAAAACATGCGAGACCTGGGAGGAGCTGGCGTTCAACTAAGACAGGGATTCTTGCAGTATCAACTCATCCTCTTTTTCCGTGGTCTTCCGTTTTCTTCCCCTTCTCAGTTCGTCCGCCATGTCACCTGTCTTTTTGAACCCAGTCATATATTGGGGAAAAAAAAAGACAAAAGAGCTCCTCCCCCCTTCATTTTTCAGCCCGTTGCTTTGCTCAGCCTTTACTCAGTTGAGAATGAATATGGGTAAATAAGTAATAGTGTATAAACAATACATAATTTTTCGAAGTGCACATTAACTAATTAAAAGCGCTAAATCCTTGGAAGTCCAGGCTTCGTCGCCCCTAGATCCCTGGGGACGCTATCGTGGCCAGTCTTTTGAGAACTGCTGGTCATTATCCTTGTTTAAACTGGAATAAATTCCCAGGCCTCATTTCTCCCAGGAAATGTCATTTTTCATTAGCAGTCTAACCCTCCTGCCCCAACAGCATTTTCAAGACCCGGGAATGTGCCCCGAAGGAGGAGATCTCTTCGCACCTCACACCTGATTCTAATTATAGGTCGACTGCTTCCATAAGCCTTGTTTTGACTAGAAGAGATTCCCGGGGAAATAAAAAGGTGGGCCAAGTCGAAACACTCGGCCCGGGCACTCTTTTCGCCTCAGGCGCTTCGGCGCAGGCCCGAGAGCGTGTCTCCTCTACCCAACTTCTACCCTCCTACTAGTCCTGTGAGTGTGCGAGTCGTGTACTCGCAGGGAAGACAATGAAACTAAAGCTTTATTGAAACTATTCAAGGAGCCCAATGTTAAATCGATGTTAGATGGGACAGCGAGAAACAACAAGGCTTATTGCTTGCTATCAGCAGAATTGAGCAACTAGGTATTCTGCGACTTGAAAAGCATATGAGGTTCAAAAAGTGGAAAAAAAACTGAAAGGTCCTTATTTGCCTTTACCTTATTTTTTACATGTATTTCTTAAAAAAAAATCATACTGAAGAAGAGAATTCATAGTGTTCCCTTATATTGTCATAGAAATGGCATGCTATCAAACCAATATGCAAAAATTGAAGAGCATCCAGTGAAACAGCCGATCTAAGAAACTGATACGAGGTGCGAAAAGGGTCTTTCACGCCCTCAGGGCGTATTCCCGAGTCTTAAAAATGCTGTTGGGCCAGAAATCTAATGAGACAGCTAATGAAAAATGATATTTCCAAGGAAAACCTAGGCCCGGGAATTTCTTCGAGTCGAAACAAAGCTTATAGATGTTATCTTTCCTCGCAGATATCTGCCTTTTGGTTCACTCGTTCATCGTTCCTCATGATGGAGCAAAATCGCTGCCCTAGTATTGTAATGCTGCCGAGTCTTCGCATGTATCAGTGCAATTCGGAAATGGAGAGTGTTGCAGTTGCTTCGAGCTGCAATACATAACAGATGGACAATATTATTTAGTCTTCGAGTACTATTTATATCGTATAGGGAACGAGAGCCGACCTGGGAATCTGGATGCCCTTTATGCTTTACAGCACAGAATTGCCCTTTCTGTTTTTTTATTATTTTAATTTAATTTATTTCCATTGTCTTAGACCTGCTTCTTCTTTCGCAGGATTCCTAGCCTCTTCAATTTCACTGATAGTAAGCGATAAGCCTTCTTGCACCGTTGTCACGTTATCAACAGTACAATGCTCTTCGAATGACTTTCAAAGAGCGTTAGTATCATGATTTTTCCAAGTGTACTAAGACTTGACCCGTTCTAAGAGCTTTCGCACAAGTCCACAGGATTGGGAAGTGGGAGGTTTAGAAGAGAGAAGCCAAGGGCCTGGGCTAATTGATCGGCTATGTCAAACTCGAGCGGATGAAGAAGATGGAATCGGAAAAAAAAGAGCAAGTGGAAATACTCATCAACTTCCGTAAACTGCCGTTCGGTCTCCCATTGCTGGATCCTCAACAAGGCAGCAAGCTAGTCAGTAGAGTCCTGCAGTCAGTTACTCCGACACGGCACTTGCAGCACAAGCGACTCCTTCCTTACTATCAAGGCAGTGCATCGTGACTGTATTCGAACAAATACACTGTTTGAAACCATTTCAAGGTCTATGAAAAATTTCCAAATCACTTCCTCTAATGATTCACTGGACATGAGTGAAATGACAGAATGGAACTCTCCTGCATCGCTGCGTGAGAAATTTGAAAAAATTTCAGGTTCAAGTCCTAAATAATAATTAGTCCTAATAAAAATGATATTAATAGAAAACTGGCAGTTCCAATTATGATTAAACTTTTTGGCAGCAAAATCAAGGTCTCCATGAACTTCTTCGTGGTTCACAAGACATTTGAGTAAAACTTAATAACTGAAGAAAGTTCTTTAAGTTCTTCTCTGTTTTAAGGAAGTTGTAAGAAATCAAAGAATTTATATTTTATTGTGGTATTTAGGCACAATGGATTACTGTAAATGTTACTTTAAGACTCAAATAAGATAGATATTGAGCCTTTGATTGCTGCAAGTCACAAGGAAACCTAGCAACAAAAGAAGAAAGTTTAAATTCTAAAGGGAGGTAAGTGAAAATTGTTTCAAGGAGTGTATTTGCTCGGGAATCTGCGTGTCCATGAAAGCGCCATTTTTCGTATCCTTGTAAATTTAAAAAAATTTCTCACGCGGCGATGCAGGAGAGTTCCAATCTATCGTTTCCCTTATGCCTAGTGAATCATTAGAGGAAATGATTTGGAAATTTTCATCTGCCTTGAAATGGTTTCAAATTGTTTATTTGCTCGAGAATTGCACGTTTCCATGAAAGCGCCATATTTTCTATAATACTTTTTTTTTTAATTTCTCACGCAGCGATGCAATAGAGTTCCAATCAGTCCTTTTACTCACCTCAAGTGGGAAATTAGAGGAAGTCATATGCAAATTGTCATCGCCCTTGAAATGGTTTCATGGAGGGTATTTGCTCGGGAATCTGCGTGTCCACGAAAGCATCATGTTTTCATTCAGCCTAGCAGAATAATGTTGATACTAAGAGGTTTCGAACAGCACCTATCAGTCAAAGCGCCCTCCTGCTTCATGCACTAATCATCTCAGCCGAACCTTTGAAATAGAGAAGCGTTGTTGAGCCTGTTGTGTTAGTTTTCAAGATTGAAACAAATTGATGGCATCACTCCTTGTCAATGTAATAATGACTTATACTGTTGATTGGACTGCTCATTGAAATCAAGATGAGAAAAAATTTGCATTTATAATAAAACTCAACTTCAGTGGCACTATAAATTGCATGGGCAAAGGAACTATGCAAAATAAGAGGGGAAAGAAATACTAACCATCTTCTGACCATCCTCACTGACTGTGACTCTCAAATCATTGCAAAGCTGTTGCCATTAGTCAATTTTTTCAATTGCTATGTTAAAGTAATTTTTTTGTGATTTCAAAGTTAATTATATATTTTTCAGAAGACTCACTGGGGGAAAATTTGGAGAGAACTTCATTTTGTAACCTTAAATTAAGATCCTGTAGTTGCTCCTTTTCTTTTTGGGTTTTCTGAAGAATTGCACAAAGTCTCTCTCTCTTCTTATGTTCCTCTTTCTTTTTCTCGAGTTTTCTGCATTCTTCATCTTTAGCCTCATACTCCTGAAGCAGTTGAAGGTAATTATCCTTCAGTTCCTTCGTAGATTGTGTATTTATGTCTAGATCACTCCATGGGCTCCAATTGCTCTTCCTGTCAGGGAGATCATACACTCAACTTGTGGGGATGATCTCATGAGCAAGAGCCACATGTTGCATCTTTTCAAAGGAAGTTTTATTTTATTAATTGGAGAGAACGTTTGAATTTTATTCAGTCATACACTTTTCCTGGAGTCCAAGAGCATGAAGAAGGTTCGCCAGTCCCACTATTATTGCCACCATTTGAAAGATGGAAGGGATGCACTTGATTCTCAAGTTCTCTGTTGAAGGGTGAAAACAGTCATTTTAAGGTCATTGTTCTTTTTGATTTCTGCATGGATCAGTCACTTTAAGTTCTTCCATTCACAAGGTTTCAGTAGTTTATCATTGTGATTCCAAACTGTCACTAGGATGATGGGCTGTTGTATTATTAGAAGAGCTTCAATTTCATATATTGATCCTGTATCATCCAGAATCATGGAATCACACATCCTTTTGTTTCTCTTCTCTTTGAGATTAGTAGTTGTATAAAACTGTTGCTTCATGATGAATTTGGAGTGTCTGTGAACTACAGTGCCAATAGTTTGAATGCCTTTTCCCTCAAGAAGATGTTCAACAGTCAGATGATGAATGTCAGGCTCCCCCAGAGGAAGTAAGGGTGATAGGGAATGAACAGAGTTTTTGCCAAACATGTGGCACTGAGATGAGTTGGCAATTGACTCTCTAACTAGGCTTTCTTGTTGCATGCCCCGGAGAGCCAGATGAAACTGGATCCTCTGAGATATCTGCAGTGGAAGCCCCTTGGCAGCTTTCACAAACTGCTTGAGTTGGCCAATTGCTGCTTCAAATTGGAAAGTTGAGTATACCCATAGCATCTGTGTTTTCACAACAAACTCAAAAAGTAGTTGTTGGGCTGTCTCCACAGCCTCATAGGTGATTTGATCTTACAGAAGAAGATGCATAGCATATGAAAGGATGGAAAAATGTTCTAAATGTTCATAATCCAGAATGACTAGTAAAACTACTGGACCATAAACAAGTAGCCAGGATTGCCATTCAGTTGTCTTCCAGAACTTCCTTTCTGTGAAAGGTCTTGGTAATCTGGCTTCTGTCTTGGATGGCTGCAGCAACTTTAGCAGATCATTCAAAACCTGCAGTTGATAAGGTTTCCCAATGTAGCATCCTGCATCTGTATCCCCAGTCCATAAGTCACACAGCTGCTGACAAATTTCTAGCTGGACCATATGCATGTAATCTGGACAGAGACCATCAACAAGTTTGAAGTGTTTGAGGTTCATCAAGGCTGATGGTCCCTTGATTCCATTCACTGTTGACCAAGTGTGGGTTTTGTTTTCAGCTGACATGTTGCGTACAAATGCTGCTTTCATATCATTTGCAATGCCTTCATTTGTCCAGAGGGTGTGACTCATGACCTTACCTCACAGGATACTTCATTGTCCTGTTCAGCAACTCTCCAGGATGCAAACACCAACAACATCCATGATAACCATTGAATCTCATGCTATTCAAGATATCAGTTCTTGCAGGTGCATCAACAGAGCAGCAAATTGCAAATAATTTAGCAACATGCTCTTTGCCATAATTTCCACTGTACTCCAGTTGTTTCCAGGGATTGTAACTCCTGCACCATTTCATTTAGAAACATCTACATGTGTGGCTCTGATTTACTACACTATACACCTGCAAGAATGAGATGCTTTCCTTGTTCTTTTTGAGGAAGTTCATTTATCATGAGATGAATAGGCCAGATACTAGTACTGGATGAATTGAAAGCTCTTGCTCCATCCACGTGGAAGGTATAAGAAAAATTCTCTGTGCATCCTAATATATTTGGATTTCCACTCAAGCTCATATACTCTCTCCCATGAAAGATGTCTGTAATTTTGGTGGTTGATTGTGGGGGTGTAGTCTACTGTCTTGTATAAGCAAATCTTTGGCACTGGCCACCTCCAGAACCTGGGAAATTTGCTCCTTTATTAGCAAAATGATTAAATAATTGCCCTGTCCTTGCCTGCTGATCATTTGTTTGCATATATTGCATGCTGGAGTTATCTCTTGTGTGATTTGGCCTACATACATCTTGCAATCAATGCAAAAGAAATGCAATTTTGACTGCAGCTTCTTCCCTCCCAAGATTTTTTCAATCAAATACATGCTTTCAGGAATCATCTCCATTCCGAAAATTTTGATGATTTGAACCAAATCAAGAAGAGCAGAATCTGTTAAGTTGTACTTCAGGTAGAATGGCAGCAGCATGTAAAGAACTTCTGAACCTGAAATCTCTGGTGTACAGGAAGCTTTTAAGGAAAGCTGTGAGAATTTATCAATATGGACAATGTGCCTGGTCTCAAGGCCTTTTGCCATTTCTGTTTCAACTGCTGCCATGGAAGCTTCAATATCTGTGTCACTCTCAGAGGTAATGCTGTCCATCAATCTTTCACCTTCAGAGTCATTGCCCCTCGAGTTTGAGGGGCTGGGTGAAGCACTTCTTGTGGGTCAGTATTTCTCCCCCTTGGCTAGATATGAAGTGAGTGGATCATTCACTTCATGATCCTGAACTCAGGTCTATATTTCATACCAAATGGATATGATGCTGTTAGACAAGAATAATAACTTTAAAACAGGATGAAAACAAATATTGAAGCTCTCTGTGAATATACATGTATTAAGGTGCATTTCTCACAGGATGCCACAATCATGCTTCTCTTACCTGTACCTAAATAATATAGTATTATTTACTAGGGGAATAGCCAATAGAAGAAGTGCAATATTTTGGTATATCAAACCTCAACCAAAAATTGTTACAGCTATTTGAAAACAGCTGAGCTCACCACTTGGTATTTCCGTGCTAGCCTTGTTCAAGTATTATGACCTATATTAGTTCTCTGAGAATTGATTTCGGTGAAAATAAAAGTACTTTTCGGTTAAAATGCCTCAGGGCACATATATTGCAAAAGGCGTATTTTCTCGAATTTTCTGATCCAGCAAAACAGAATACGCTAGAAAGTTTAAAATTGGCAAAGAAGAACCTGATTGATAGCTGAGTATATAAAAGAAATCTACTTTCATAATTTAAAGACGATCGGGAGTACCTGACTGAGTGACTAGATATTCGCATGCTGAGTTCAGGAGAAATTATACTTTAATGTTACATGCCATAGGGGCACACCTTCTCCGGGAACCAATTTTCAAATAGTTCTCTTTGCTTCAATCAAACGGAGCCATATTGAAAGCTGAAACTTGCAAGAACGTGAATGCTGACCCACTGAGCTCAGGAAAAATGTCAAATTTCCAAAATATTCGAATTTTTTTTTTTTGGGGGGGGGGTATTTTTGGGGCCGTAACGTTTTCAAAGAAATGTTCATATCCTAGCGAATCGGGCAAAAATAGAAAAGCAGCAGGTGGCGCACACATAACGGACGTGATGTGTTGATTTAAGGAAAAAGTCAACTTTTGCTGTGCGTATCCTCAGAACACAGCTTTTGGGTATGTCGATTTTCCGAATAGATTTTTAGCGCCGGCAATAAGGGGAAACATATGAGGGTGAAATTGGGTGGCATGGAGTTCCCTGAGTCTACATTTCAGAAGAAAAAAAATTTTTCATTAAAACCCATTAGGGCACTTTTTTTTAAGTCCCATTTTCCTGAAATTTTTTTGATCCAACGAAAAAGATATTGAACGTTTAAAATTCCTTCAGAAGTACCTATTTGATGGCGGAGTACAGGAAAATTTCTACTTTTGAAATATACTTCCCTCCTATAATCTATGCAAAGGGGACATTTAAAAATGTATTCTCCACTCTTATAAAAAGGGACACATGGAAAGATTTCAAGTTAGGCACACTAGAAATCATAGAAGTAATGCTTTTGATGAAAATCAAGACTTTCGTCTCCATATATCACGTATTTCAATCGGGACGTGCTCTAAATATGTGTTTGCCATTTCGCAAAGAATGAATGAATTAATCACTATCCAAGGTACTGGAGCGCCGAAGGCGCGACCATAGCGAGTTTGTTTGCCCTTCGGGCAAACAAACTCGCTAGTACATCATATTCATCCGATTTCCTCCTCTTTGGACTCTAGTACGGTAGTAAAAGTATAACCGTATGGGTGTCATGTGAATGTCTCATTAAGGATTGAATAGAGGCGTGCCTTCACTTTGCTGTGCTGTAAAATAAATTATCTACCATTACGGATCTCTTGAATGAACTCTTGAACGACAATGGGCTGATCTGATTTCCTTTCATTCAGCCACACAATTCCTTTTTTAAGCAATAAAAATAGAATCTGCTTCTGAACTATGAAGATAACTTGCGACTGCATTTTCCTCCGTACTTTTCCCCGGATGTTGCAGGGTTGATTTTCGGTACGCAACGAACGCAGCCAAGAAGTGAAGACTACTTTGTCTTTTCAATAAAAGTGTTTCACTTCATCCTTTTCACGAGAAAGACTTGACTCCTCAACGACGTTTTTCAACTGGTTCCGAAAGGATGGTACCTCCCCTCATTTATCAGGTATGCTACGTTATCTGTCCAAATGAAAGTTTGGGATGTTTTTCCCCGTCTTAGCATTAAATACATATAATCCAAAATGCACGCTGACTAGGAGTGAACACATGATGTAACATGTCGTTTTGCAGCATGGAGACAGTACACGGTTCGCGTCAATAATTGTTCACAAAATAGAACACAACAATGGCCGATGAAAACGCGTTAGGTCACGTTACTCTCGAGGGCCAGAGATCGTGTATCAAATTTGAAACGTTGCGTAGGAAAACACCAACAGAAATCCACGATGCACTGGTAGAAGAGTGTAGTGAAGGATCCTAGTACTGTATCTCGGTGGGCATCGCGGTTCCGCGCTGAGCACAATTTAGACTACGATAAGAAATCGCGTCCCGCTCTCGCATCGTCTGCAATGCTGCTACGCCCAGCGTGGAAGCGTGATGCCCACCGAGATACAGCACTACGATCCACAGATCCTTCACCACACACTTCTACCAGTTCATCATAAATTTCTGTTGATGTTTTCTCAAGCAACGTATCAACTTTCATACACAATCTCTGGTCTTCACAAATAACTTGACCTGACGCGGTTGCAGCAGCCATTATTCCGTTCTGAAAGGGATACAGAGGACCTCACCACACGTCGTGCCAGTATGACGCACACCACACAACTGACAACCCCTTGTGCAAGATTAAATATGATTGCATCATCCTTGCCCGTGTGTCCCTTAGTGTGCAGTACTTTTCGATGACCCTTAATGAATGAGTTGTGTACGTCTTGTCTAGATGTAGACTTATGTATAATAAGTTTCCGGAAATTTTTCGATTCGTTTACTTTTTATTACTGAGAGAACTGCACAATAATCAAGAACGTAAACTTCATCTTCGGCGCCGAATGCATCTTGTAATAATCGCATCTTTGAGAAACTATTCACTTCCATCCGTATCTCTTTCAAGCCCGAAATACCGAGGAGAAGCGGAAGAAAAAGAGCTGCGTCAAGGGAAGATGACGTCTCTAAGTCTCCGGATCGGGAAACCCTTAAGGCCGGTGGAAAGAGACGAAACTTGAATGCTCCCCTGCCCGAGATAAAATCACTGGATCATGACAGGAAAGGAAGAGAGCTCATGAGGAAAGAGGAACCCCAACCAGGAACCAAACCTGTGGTTAAGATTATCTCTTGCATTCCTCATGTCTCCACTAAAAATGCTCGTGATCGAGTGAATCAATTCTGACCTGACCAATGATGTTACCTGTATAGGAATTTAGTGTCATCCAGATGTCAGAGGATGCACAAAAAGTTATTCGTCTAAATTGATAGCACCTATAAATGACTAAGGCTGTACTGTGTTTTCTTCAACTAGCCGTCCCCACGTGCCCAGGGTTTTCCTCCGTACCTGCCTCTAACTTTTAACTCCTCTATCCTATTTTAAACTTGTCATTGAATGCCTAGTGCATATTCATTTGAATATGCACTAGTCACACCTGATGCTTTCTAGCACGTGATGAAAAGCTTACTCCTTCGCGTTAACATCTGTTCCCGCCTCCAGCGCATGCACTTTGAACACCTTTTGTACATACACGTAATAAATGACAGTGCACGTGTTGCATAATAGCCTACTGCAATGAGCTTGACCATGCAGAATATGCAAATAGTAGACGTTGTAGCTGAACTCCTATTATTTGTCAATTCATGTTTCTAACAAATTCTCTGTAGACGATGTCGACACCTGAGGTGCTGCGGTCGGAAATGGAGGAAGCAATAAAGGAGCATGCCATCACGGTAGTTTCGCAGGCCATGAAGCAGCATAAAAGCGGGTTCGCCTTGTCCAAGTGCATTGTGGAAGAAATGGGGAAGAATGATCTAGAGCAGGGGCTCTGGAACTGTCTCACAAGCGAAGGGATAGAGGACGACTTCTCTTCGATCACAGGAACTCCATACATCCACATGAGAGCAGATGATGAATACATCACTGTCTGGAGATGTCCAACGCAAAGGCATTGTCAATTGCAAGAATGCAAATGAGCTCATTCTCTGAATACAAACAAAACAGTGAGTTTATTTTTGTGCAATATTTCTAAGAATGTTTCAAAACTTTCGGCCTTGCCACAAGATCAGTGCTTTTGTTTCATTGTTTGGACAGCACCGGACAACTCAATGGAGGCATCAAGAGCCATGTAAAAGTGCCATTTTGAGCTGGCGTCTAACTTGTTGAGTATGGGCTTTCTTTTGCTGTTTGCACTCTTTTCACATAGCATTTTGGCAGAGGAATGGGTCACTGTTTACGCCTTCATTGGACACTCATGAAATATAATCAACTACTTTGTCAAAGGTGAGAAACTTCGCTATGTAATTTCACTTAGATTATGGGTACGTTTGAGGCGGTGCTGGAAATCTTGGGCACTATGCCTCCAGAATCTTTTGTGATGAATTTCAGATGTCCTATGCAGAGGTTAAGGATAGCACACCGGTACCCATGGTGCGGAATACATATAAGGAACTGGAACATACCTCGGTCAAATATTCAGTCCAGCTAATAAATACTGTACGAGACTCGTTTGACACTCCAAAGTGGCATTAACTAAGAGAGCTGACGGCAACAGGAGAAATTGAGCCATATCAAGGGTCCAGTACTAATTTAAGCCAGGGTACAAACCAGGTACAGTATATTATTCAACATATAATGCGACAGATTGAATTACTGGACAAGATGGAGAATAAACGGACGTTTGACAAGTTTCGAAAAGTCATAGGTAGTAATGGGGGAGAACCTAGAAAAAAGTATGTATGGACCTGAATAACAAGGGAAAGAAAATGGCACCTTAAAGAAGTGTACCCAACCTCGTGACCATGGGTAAAAGAAACGTTACACATCAGTGAATGATAGGCCGACTATTGTGAAAGAGAGAAATACGAGGTGTGATAATAAATTTCTAGGACGTAATTTTTATGACGTTGTCGTGGCTCTTCCCGACTGCTGATGGTTATATCCTTTAAACTAGTCCTCCTCGGCATCTACACAAATTTTCTGGTGTTTCTTCAGCCGCTGGAAGCATTGGTAACATTCATCTTTTGGAATCACTTGCAGCGCGTTTACAATTTTGCTTTGAATTCCTAAAATCTACTTCATTTCAGCACATTCTTTAGTTTAGGGAACAAAAATAAATTATTAGGAGCTAAACCCCGACGAGTTGGATGGTTGATGAAGCACGAGATTGCGGGGTAGGTCAGAAACTGCTGAAATTGCAAAAGAATGGAAATATCAGAACATTTAAAACAACATTACGAACGCGCCGCGAGCGCTGTTGGTGACTCCAAAAGATGAGTGTCAGCAATGCTTCCAGCGGCTGAAGAAACGCCGGAAAATCTGTGTATATCCCGAAGAGGACTAGTTTAAAGGATATAACCAACAGCAGTCGGAAAAAGTCACCACAGCGTTATAAAATATTATGTCTTAGAACTTTTTGATCAGACTTCGTATAAACATAGGCGAAGGAAATGTCTTGGAATTAAAGTTTATTTTTGAATGGGATCTCACACGAACGAAACGACGCGTGAGGAAAGCTCTCACTCGCCTCTTGAGTCTGTCAAGAGAGGCAGAATAAATTCATGAATTCAATGGGATGGTCAGATTGCTTTTAAAAAAAGAGAGTATATGAATAATTAATAAATAACCAGAGAAGAAGCCAATCGCTCAAGATACCAAAACGCCGACACGATGCAACAAAAGAAGAGGTTCTTGTAGCACATGACATTGAAACAGCATTGGATCAATGTTATATGATGCTAGGGGGAAGGACTGAGTCAATAAGTGGTATCATATCATCCTTATCAACTCATTTTCGCCTAACAACGAAGTTGGCTTCGGTACATCTGAAAATGAAGCTAGAATGAATATGAGGAGACTGCAAGGTAAATTCAAGCGTAACCTCAATCAATTTTTATTATGTAATTAGAGTGGAGTTACCTCCTGGAGGTGGCTTCATACGAGACTTGATGCAATATCTCAGGCCCCGTGGCATCTTTCTACGAAGCGGGGACGGTAATGTTCTTTTCATCTCATAAACCCATTTTCCAGCGACTCATACTTTTTTGGTAAAATGAGTGGCTTATGATGATGGTGAGATGTAGTAATGCGAAAAACATGTTTAAGGCTTTTCCTTTCTTCAACCCCAACCCCAACCCCTCAACCTCGTCCACTGCTAACCAACATTTCAATCTCAGTTCATCAAAAGAGCTCGACAAAAAATTATATCTTACATTAAAATGCAGAAGATCCAAACACTGATATTAAGACCGAAGAAGTCATGAATCTGGCATAACTAAGGCGCGATATTTGGCAACCTTGGAGGATGGTACCTTGGAGCTATCACGGTTAGCTTAAATTACCGGCATGTAATTTCATTTTTTGGCGAAATGGTTCACTGAAGGCAACAAATATGACATTTTTCTTCACCTGAGTCAATATCTATAGTTTGGTTGGTCTCTTCCCTCCAAAAACTTCCCAGGAAAGGTTACCCAAGGGAGGGGGGGGAGAACAAAAAAAAAACTGAATGAAATTCACATCTCCAAAAAGCGATATTCAATGATCTCCACAATCCCTGAGAGATGGAGCTTCAAATTTGCTGCAGCGATTCTGTGGTGAAAGAAGAAGTATACTGAATTCGTTCATGTTACTCTTAGAGAGGAATACGAGATGTTTTAATTTCGTCGCAGTAAGGGTTTGAAGAAAGCTGACAGGCGCACCAAAGCCTATTGATCCATAAATGCAAGGTGCTGTGCCAGAAGGTGTCCTGAGATCTCTTTTGGGATCTCGCCCCCTTGGGGTAAATTGGTATTTCTGTCAAGTGACATCACCCCCTGTCTCGATAGTTTTATTATAACGTCAAATATCATACTGCAGTTAACATGAATAATTTGTATGATGTTTTTGACAAGGATGCAGTGCCTGTTTACCGCCTGATTATCAATGTAATTTTTTTATTTTTAAGAAGTAAATAAAATCAACAGAGACATCCATTTAAAGTCAGGCAGTCCATCAACCACACGGCTGACAGGCATGTTTTTTCATAAAAGTACGCCTACTTTTCCCTTTCTTGCAAAACAGCATAAAACTGGAATTATTTGAGGTAACATATTGCATTGTGGTGTCCGTGACTTGTGAATCTCGTTATGACATAGCGATTAGTTTGATTTGCTTCTTTCTAGTAGCGACAGGCAAAAGTTGGATCTTCTCTGAAGTTTTGAACTACGTACTTCCAATGTCTTTCGTTGACCTCGACTTCATAATCTGTCCACATACGCCTCTCGAGTGAAAACCGGTTGATATTTTTGATTTATTCGCACAGGGTACGACAATCATTTGCGGCAACAATCATTTGGTGCGCCAGTGTAGAAGAGGTACAGTAATCTCTCTTAAACCGCGGTTTCGAGTATCCGAAATGTATTAAAATTGAGACGAATGCTATGAGGACATTTTAGAGGGTCATTAGAAGTCGATCATCTCAGTCTCTGGAAGATCTGCTGTTAGGACGGCTCAGTAGAGGTTAGGAAATTCCTCAAAGCATTCGTCTCAACTTTAATGCCCCTTCACCAGACCCTTTGGTAGCACATTGGGGGAAAAAAAAGAAACTATCCTCAATCGACAAATAAGATGAAGTTGCCATCAAAGACATCTGTCTTCCCATGATAAGAGTAGGAATGGTGTATTGCACCGTCGCCTTCACCTTCGTGTAAATATTTTTTCTAATGACGGACAGGATGTGGATGTTCTGAGTGACTGGTGCAATAAGGAGGAAATATTGTTCCACGGGAATGGGATAATGGCTTTGCACCGCCGATATGGAAGAAGTACAGTGCGCGTCAAAATTAACGTACCGGGGTTCTCTCTTATTCAACGAGAAACATCAGATAACTTTTTATTTCATCAGGAAGCACACATTGAACCCTGATCTCAATACAGGGTAAAATTGACTTTCGCTTCGACTACAGCACGTAATCGACCTTGAATGGAGTCCACCAACTTTTTGCTAACTCTTGGCTCCGACTCCTCCACGCCTCCTTGATTACTGCTCGTAAACTATGGATTGTTCCGGTGTGCCAATACGCTACTTCGGCATTCACGCGTGCCCACACATTTCATGTAGGGTTGACGGCAAGAGACTGCAACGGAAATTCCAAACGGGGCACCACATTCTCGACCCTCCGGTTTGTCGGCTGCTTTGAGGAGGATCATTGTCCTCCTGCAGCACCCAGGACTTCCTTGAATCAGGAAACGTGGTAGCTGCAGAAGCAAGAGACCACGTTCATAAATGGTATTCAGCAGATGGGCATCCAGGTTCTGGGTGAAGGTGGAGATCTTCCTAAACCCTCCAGCAAAGAAGCAGCGCCAAACACGCATCTTACCTGAGTGCTAGTTCGAGCCATCACGCTTTTCCCTCCACCATTTCCGTCTCTCGATATCTTTTAAGCCAACCGGCCTTCGCTAGCTTTGAGATCCTTTTATACTTCACGATGGCGGCAGAAGAGAGCTTCGGACCCATGGGACGAGCGGCAAGAAATCAATCTCGTAGCGATCCTTCACTGAAGGGGGCATTTTTCCTCAAGCCGAAATGAACAACTGCGTAACTGGGATGCAACAAACTAGAGTCGACCCCTTTTTTTAGGTGGATCAGCACTCACGGGCAGCTGTCCAATGCAAAACCTTTGAGCCTCTAAGGTTCCATATTTTTTTTTAACCCTACACGTAGTACGTTAATTTTGACGACCACTGCACATGTACGTGTAAGTCCAAGGGAACTATGTTACAAACCGCTGGATTCAGATTGTTCTAAGCTTATTTAAGTAAATTAGTATTGATCAAATAGCCTTCGTATTTTCCGTTGTATGCTGTGTGTCACTGAAATTATCTAACGTTTCTCAGTAGTAATACATGCACCATATTGAAGTGAGCACATGGTACACGCACTTTTACAGACATGGTAACCCTAACTCCTCTTTCAGGTCAGGACGCCTGAAAACGATCAACATGGATCCTATGACTCTACGTAGTCTAATAAGTGTATTGTTAGATGAGAATGCAGATTTATTACTGGATCAGTTGGAGAAGATTCTCTCAAGGGAAGATGCAAAACGGCTGAGATGGGAGACGCTCAACTGCACATACCATTTCATCTCTCGACATGCTGATTTTCAGGGAATCACTTCAGACCTCTTAGACCAGCAAAATGATGTCATCAGACAATTCCTGGCTAAGGTATGTCACTGCAAAGAGCCCCCTGGAATTCGTGACAAATGTACTGGGAATGGCACATCCCGTTCGAAATGCTTATCGTGATGGTTCGTTTCTGATTCACCTTTGCATCTAAGACGCACTTGTTCGTGCAAGAGCAACAGAAGAATGTGAATTTTGCTTTTCTCTGTTCTACTCGAATGTGGTTTTATTCTGCAAGAATGTCATGTTAGAGTCTAGGTAAATATGTCAACATTTTCAGTGCGAAACATCTCTTGCTTTCTCCGTGCATCTTCAATTTAATAATCAAAACTTTTTTCTCAAAGGTGCTGTTTCATTCATGAAAATATACATACATGCATGCAACTTTCATTCTCGATTCGCATAACAGAAAATTTCCGTGAAAAATCCCGTTTTTTTCTCGCTCCTACCTCGTAGACATATTCTATCCACAAAAGCACGCCCCCGTTCTTCGAGGCAATCCTAGTCCATATTTTTGCGGAGTTGCGCTTTGTTCGCTCCAACCGTTCCCTTTTGAAGTTCGATGATCCACCTGAAAATGACTTTTTTAAAGGTGTTTTCTTATTGGGTTGGAAAGAAAGTCTTGCAACACTTTCTAAAACTATCAAAATTTTCAAAGGAATGATGGGCGGGGCTTTGCATTTGCATATGCTGGAATGTTCTCGAATCTTCTGCCCTCGGGGTATATCAGGCGGCTTTTGTGGATAGAATATGTCTACGAGGAAGGAGCGAGAAAAAAACGGGATTTTTCACGGAAATTTTCTGTTATGCGTCTCGAGAATGAAAGTTGCATGCATGTATGTATATTTTCATGAATGAAACAGCACCTTTGAGAAAAAAGTTTTGATTATTAAATTGAAGATGCACGGAGAAAGCAAGAGATGTTTCGCACTGAAAATGTTGACATATTTACCTAGACTCTAACATGACATTCTTGCAGAATAAAACCACATTCGAGTAGAACAGAGAAAAGCAAAATTCACATTCTTCTGTTGCTCTTGCACGAACAAGTGCGTCTTAGATGCAAAGGTGAATCAGAAACGAACCATCACGATAAGCATTTCGAACGGGATGTGCCATTCCCAGTACATTTGTCACGAATTCCAGGGGGCTCTTTGCAGTGACATACCTTAGCCAGGAATTGTCTGATGACATCATTTTGCTGGTCTAAGAGG
>CAJPEV010003484.1:0-30485 GCA_905338385.1 Darwinula stevensoni | reverse complement strand
AGAATGGCCGGGAATTGAACCCGGGCCTCCTGATTGCCGGTCAGGTGGGCTACCACTACACCACCGAATCCAAGCCATACGAGTACAGTAAATCCTCTCGATGCCATCCTCATCCGTCACAATATCATGCCAGGATTAATTTTACTGGATGTTACCCCAGGAAATGTATGGTAATATATGGAAATATGTGACATCAACAGTTTCGACAACTTTTCTGTGTGATCAGAGCATATTAAAAGTGCTTACTTTCTGGAAGTTTCAGGAAGAGTTGAGATTTTTAGTTTGAGCATGATCTCACGCGTTTGAAGGATATTAGATTTTTTTAAATGTCAGATCGAGATTTCGAATTTTGCATCGGCGGGAAAGGGGACCCTGGAATTGTGAAGAAATGGCATTGTGTGGACAATATGCGCAGATGGACGTCCGCTATTTAGAAGGTATTCCAAAGTATTTTACAACTCAACATTTAGAAGACTGATTTTCTGCATCAAAGGGTGTGCACGGTCGTCTGAAGCGAGAACCAGGGCAAGCAACGAACGATGCGAGAACGCGGAAGATGAATTCCTTTTCTCGGAAAAAGCGAGCGAGATGCGATTTTGTGGGCACGATGTGCGATCGCCTCGATACATGGAAGGGGGGGAATAATGCCTATCATCTGATGGAGTTGGCCTCGTTTCCCATCCCAGATCTGCGACAGGGGAGGTCTGTCACTCCGCGAGTAGGTTTACCCCCCGTCGATACCTCTTCCCACAACTCTTACCGTAGATTTCCTCTCGATTCGAGTCGATGGGAATCGATACGGGAGGGAGATTGATTGTCCGCTCGAGAGGTTCCGAGAAACCGTTTTCCGACGCTTCAATCTGCAATATCCTTCACCTTTCGAGTGTTATGCAGTCGGGTCGTATGATTGCTTGCAGCGAATTTAATTGCCTGTCATACGTATTGATACCTTACCTAATTCAGAATCCTCGGTGTTAATTGAGATGCAGTATAATTACTTGGAGTCTCGTCGCGGAAAATCGTTCACATCCCGAGCTTTCCTACGAAATCGAGCGCCAGCGTGATCTTCGATCTCCCACTGGCAAAAAAATGCTATCAGAAATTTCCCAATTTTCCCTATCTTATTTCAAAGGAAATAAGATTTCCAGTATTAAGCTGGGAAAGTTCTGACTGTATTTTCTTACATGGTATTTATTGCCATTTGGATGCATTTTCAAGTTGTGGAGAGAGAAGATGTGCGAAGCGCGTTAATGATCTCATCTTCGACTCCTTTTGCATCCCTTTCAGCACGAAGAGCTTTTGGATCTGGGGAAAACTCTTTGACTGAGAGTAACGAAGTCGAATTCCAGCAAATATGTCAACTGTTTACTAGGCTTTCACGATTAGAAGGGCAGCATCGTGTCTGGGAATCGTATCTTTATCCTGAGAATCTTCGAATGTGAGCTGATATTGACTTCTTTTCGTGCCATTCCTCATCATTCCTCGCCATTCCTCGTTGATGCCGCTATGGCAGGTCAATTTTCTTCCTTTAATACTTTCTTATGGGACTCGATCGATCTTGCACGTCGATAGTCTCGTTAGTCACGGTGAGATTCGTTCTCCAGGTTTCGTCCCAAAGGAATAATGCTTTACAGGCCGATGCCTTAATCGTTACGGGTAGATTGGTCCTAAAAATAGGTTAGACCGCAAAAAACGAAGCAAAATAAAAAAAAATGATGGAGAGAATTGGAAGAAGCACGGTGTACGGGGCCATGACACTTTAGCCTTCTACGGATGCACTATCTCTTAATTTTCCCCTTAAAATGAGATTCAACGTCGACCTCCTGGGGTGTACCAACATGCATTAGCTAATGGCAAGTTTCTGGGGTGCATTCCATGCCTCTAAAGGAAGTCTAAAAAAAAATCATTTTAAAAGCTTCCAACAACCGTACGGGAAACTCTCGACTTCCTCTCCCGATGACATCCCGACAGGCTTCTGGAATGCTTCCAGCAGAGGAACGGACGCAGCCCCGAGGAAGAGACAACAGGACTCACTGTCGTAGTCGGGCGAAACGGTGGCAGGATCGCTGACGCGATCCCACGCCAGGAAAGTGGACGTGGTGAGAGCATTATCCAAGCAATAGGACACGTGCTCCAGAGGAAGCGGAGGAGAAGACGTCGATCGTTCGGAGTCCAGAGACACCGGGGCGGAACGTGCTTCCTTCCACAACCACATCATCCGGCGGCGTTCCGCCCTCCATCCGCTGCCCCGGTTCCCACTTTCGTCGACGGAATTTTGATGTCCGAGTCCCATCTCGCGTCCGCCTCCGTCCCCGGCGTCCAAAGTCGCGAACTTCTTATCTATCCAAGCCCGAAACCGAGCGGGAACGGCCTGCTTCTTTTTCGCCATCATATTGTTCTCGACGGCTCCCTTCCGAGGAGACGGAGCCAAGCCTTCGTGATTGTCGGGGCCTTCGCCTTGCGCATGCCCGCTTCCTTTCACACCTACGGCCAAATGAACGGAGATACAAAAGAAGGGGGGAGGAGGAGAAGGAGGAGGAGGAGGAAGGAGAGAATGTATTCATCACCCGCATCTTGGATGAGAATCTCTTCTCCATTATCTGCCTGTCGCATCGGCGAATAATTATCTTTCCAATCTCCGGGAAATTGAATGCAGCGAGAAGGAAAGAAGATACCTTTCCTTTCTTCGCACATCCGCCTCATCGAACGAGTTCAACGGGGTGGGATGTGTATTTTTACCTTAGATCATCCAATCCGTGTCATCGATAAAAAAAAATTTTTCGAACGGAGTAAGCACGTGACAATCAAGGATTTCCCCTCAAGAAATCGAAGGGCACCGAAGGTGAAAACGCGGTGTCGGTATGGATCTTTTTTCGCCTACGCGAATGTCAAAGAGTCTGAGCCCGGATCTGTCAATGACTATCTTTAATCGATGTAATCGATCATCAAACGGGTGTCACGTGAGTCATTTGCAATCGCGGAGAGTGCCCGAGCTTCGTATTTATACGGCTCATCCTCTACGAAATGCGAGGGGATTTATCGACAGCAGTGGATCGAAGCAGGAAATCGAATTAACCTGGAAGCTGGGCGATTTCGCCTGTCGATTCAGTGGTCTCAAAACAACAGAAGCGATCAACGAAAGCATGGCAGGCAATGTGCTCACCCTCGGGAGACCAAGACGCCTCCTGCTCGTTCGGAGACGAATTCTCCGACTTGGCCTGTGCGGGGAAGGGGAAGCAGACGGACGGGATGACGTCATCGCGACGCGTGCGGGTGGAGGCGCGGAAGCGGAACGGACTCACGTGCCGGTTGTTGGTCGGGTTCCCCCGTCTGTCAGGAGCTTCCATTTTCTTCATTTATCTTGCTAGAGGTCGACTTGAGCGCTGCAGAACCTGCACGGAGAAAAAAACGAAACGGTGTTGGTATCGAAACGGGGACCTTTCTTTCATTACAGATGAGTCACTTTTAACAGTGCGAATGCAGTGCCTTTCGTTTACAGCAAATTCTTATTTTAAAAAATCTCGAGATGCTTACTCGTCCGGATCTGGATTTGGGCGCGTAAGCGGGTTCCAGGGTGATCGTCCGTGTTGGTAGGTGAGCATAACAAGGCGTCAACACTCGTCGAATGCGCAATATATTTTTAAAAAAAACTTTTATTCGCTTACAGTCGATCCCAAGTGGTAAAAATTCGGCCGCAATATCATGACCTTAATGTGACTCTTTCATCATCGATATATACAAAAATGACGTCGAGCTGCTCGTTTATGCCAGAACTGTCCGATGAGCTTCGGTTTTCTTCGAACTGCAGGGTCTTCAAAACTTCCGTCGAGATTCGAGATTCAAGGTTCAGGTAGGGACGTCAAGAGAAAGTTATTTCGGCTCATATTGACATTCCGCGGGGAGGCCGAGCCTTCATATAAGATGGACCTACCCCTCTCAAGATAAATATTTTTGCGGGGCAATATCCATCAACTGCCTTGTTAGTTATAGCCATATTGCTTTCTTTCTTGCTCTATTTATTCATGATACTTAGACGCACCAAGTTTCCTGAGGTTGTGGGGGGAGAAGAACATAATGCTTTCGACTCCCCCCCCTCCTCCCCTTCACGTTGAAGGTCCCGATATATTCCTCCCTATCCTTCAAGGTTCAAGGTTCGGGTGAGGTGGAAGACGCGAAGAGACATCTTAACCCATTATGACGTTCCAATCACGATCCTTAAGTCTCTTCTTTGCCTCCTCCAGCTCCACGCTAGTCGGTCCGACCCAATTGACGAAGGAGAGGTGGAGAGGATGGAGAGAGAGGGGTGGAGGGAGAGGGGTGGTGGAAGGGGAGGGGGTGGAGGGGAGGAGAGGCCGCCCTGTCATGAATCTTTGCTTTCTTTTATCTTCCATCTAACCATCTTAGCTTCTTCCAACAGCTAATAACGAAAAGGGAAGCTACTGCATACCCATCTCACACGTTCGACGCATTCACTCTCCCACGAGTAAAAAAGTCAACGCAATCTCACTTGAGGTTGACAGGGAAATTGATGGCACGAAAGAAGGATGATCCAAACGAGACCAATATGGCGAAAAGCCCCCACGTTTCATCCGATCGATCTCTGTTCTTCCTGGAAATATTTTCACGAAACTTGCACCACGTCTAGGTGGATGCGTTTTCGACAGTGTTTCGATGTTTCGCGAAAAGCCCGCAGGTTGCGGACTAAATTGGAAGCGCACGGGATCCAGGATAGGGTGAGTGGCTGGACGAGAAACTGGCTGTCGGGAAGAGAGCAGCGAGTAATTGTTGATGGAAAGGTTTCGACGGAAGTGAGAGTCGCAAGCGGTGTCCCTCGGGGCGAGGTCCGAGAACAACTTCGCCTTCTGGTTTACATTAACGATTTAGATGAAGGCCTAGCGAGTAAAGGTCTACATATTTGCCGACGACACCAAAATTGGTTTCTCCATCAGGGGGAAGGAATACAGGGAGAGAGCCGAGCAGGATATAAAGCTTTTGGAGGAGTGGATCCTTACGAAACGTCTACCCCCTATCCACTTGGCTGAACGACCAGGTGGATCGGGGGTGATTTGGTACCAAGTGGAAGTTTCACCCGGTGTAAATCCACATAACCATTCGCGCACATGTATTTCGAGCCAGGTGGATTTTCCTTCCCGGGTGGACATCGCTCCAACAGGTGAAAATTCCGCCTACGGGGACATCCACCTGGTTCCAAATCCACGTGGGAGGTGAACGTTTTGTAAGGGGAGTGAGAATTGGCTCATGAGGTTTAATAAAAGTAAGAGTAAGGTTCTTCCCACGTGTCCTAACAACGGCAGGTCTCTGAATGAGTTCGGTGTCGATAAGCTGGAGGAGGCAAACGGAGAGATTTAGGAATCACCATCGATGAGGAACTCAAGTTCTCCTCGCACGCGCAATCGACGGTAGCTAAATGTAATAGCCAGCACGAGCTCGCGTGCTATTATTCCGACGTATGCGGAGCTGATGAGACTCCATTTGGAGCATTGCATTCGGTTTCGGTGGCCTACAAATAAAAGTGAACTCACGGCTCTCGAGAGGGCCCAGAAGCGGGCCGAGAGAATCATCAAGGAGGTCAGGGGACAGACGTTTAAAACGTTTACAAGTGTCGAGATCGTACCTACTCGAGAGAAAATTAGCGAGGGGGGACCTCATCCGGGCATTCAACATTCTTTTCGAGTTTCTTTCAATCGATAACGTGTGAAGTTGAAAGCCAGTAGGCTACGATGCTCCTCGACCGGTGTAATCAAGGCTTCATTGTGGCACGGGCAGCAAACTTCTTTTCAGAAACTTCTCACTTCTGCCAACTCGCATTAAAAGTGTTTGCGCAACAGAGGTCAATACTCATAAAAATTGGCTCATATTGCGTATTCCTGGTATACTCTTTCATTAAGAAGGTCAAAGAAGGAAGAATCACAGAAGATCGACTTTGTTGCCGGAATGAAGGTCCTGATTGCTTTTGCCACCACTCGTGTCTGCCTGCCTTCCCTTTTCCCAGGTATATATAATATTTAAAAAGAAAACAAGTCCAAGTGCAGCACGTGAGCAAACGACCTGCATGGGGTCGCTGCAAATATTCTGTCGAATCTCGATCTTCTCTGCAACCAGAGGGAGGCGGAGGAATCGCATTCAAGTGAAATGAGCAAAAATAATGACTTTAAATTATTTCTCCAGAAATGATCCTCTTTCTGAGCGACAGTTCAAAATGAACCTTTCGTCGATTCATTCGCGATCGGTAGTCAGTCACGCTCCTGACTATTCTCATTTTTAGTCAGATGTAAATATCATAGCGCATGGTGGTTCGTGCATTTGCAGGAGTGTTGCCGAGACTTCGCTGCCCGAAGAACGTGCCGTCGCTAAAAAAAAAGGTTGAGAACCGCTGCCGTAGATGGATGTTAGATGGAGGGGAATCCCGTGTACGTCCTGCCCAGAATACCGATCGCGTTTTGAACATCTTGAAAACATTTTCAGAACGGGACACTCAAATTTCGATGGGATTTCACAATAATTTTTTGAAATGAAGTAAACGGGCTAAAGCATATGAGCAGTGTCGCAAACTAAAGAGTTATGTAAAAAAAATAAAGAGCTATAAAATAAACCATAAACCATCCACAAGTGACCGATAACATGTGACCATCTACCAGTGACAGGAATTCTGGAACACCCTGTTCAATTATATTTCGCTAAAGCTTTCGTTACTGATCCGTAAGTAGGATTGAGGGTTAAATTGGAGGTTGGGATTAAAGGTGAGGCGATTAATTAAAAATTTAATTGGTTGTCAGGGAGGGGGCAGAGCATAATTGTGAACGGAAATTGCCCTCGAAAGCTGAGATACACGGTAGAATTCCCCAGAGATACAATGTATAGAAATACAGAAAGAAACTCAAAAGGTTTCAAAATCAAATGCGTTTTTTTTTTTCATCAACCGAATCTCTCTTTTCTCTCTCGCGTCATTTCCTCGTGCTTTCAGAGTCGAGACTGGAAGGAGTAGACCGGATCGCCGATGCTCGGATATTGGACTGGGGAATTATCGATATTCGAATTTGTGAAGCCGAAGCTCGAAATTGAATTTTAAATCATGCAAATGATCGCTCTCGATCCCTGGAATGCAGTTTCGTCAAAGACCATTAACGACAGCCGTGAAGATATCGTTGCAAAATTTATGGGACTGCCGTACCTTAGAGCCACTTCTCTTTCTTTTATGCATCGATCATTCGTGTCTCGATCTCACAAGTAAAAGAGAGAATTTCCCGGCGTTGCAGAAATGTTTCTCCTTCACGAGGGAAGAATAAACGTCGAAGATGTTGGCGGCGCCATCGTTCCAGTTGGCTGCTGCATCTCGGTGCCCCCGGCTGGGTTTTTCCCTTTGTATCTTTCCTCCATTTTTAATAAATTAGACGAACCTGGAGCCTCGATACGGAGAAATATCCGGAGTGCATAGAGAAACTGCGTAGAATCGCAGACGCGTAGCAGATAGAATCGAAGGAATTTTCTGCTTCTGAATATCCCGCACTCGACGAAAACAGGCGATGGGGGGGAGGGGGAGGGGGGACGTAAAAAGCGAGCGAGATGCGATTTTGTGGGCACGATGTGCGATCGCCTCGATACATGGAAGGGGGAGCCACGACCAGTCGACGACCAGTTCTCTAACTGGGTCCATACGAGTATTGCTGACTCTAGGATAGATAACGAGCTGGAATTCATCCTATTGTCCCTCTTTTGGCCACCTACGTGCCCACAAAGTCTGACAAAGGGAATGCAATTTCCTTCTCGAAATCGGAGATTGAAGAATCTTGCACAGAAAAGCCTTTGAGAATTACGGTCTACGAAAGAGAACATCAGCCCCCGTTAAGGTAGGAAAGCAGACGTGATTCGACCTACCAGAGCCGATGCGATTCTCTATCGACACTTTAGCAATGCACCGTTTTTACACAACCATCATCGCCCCGCTAAGAAAGAGCGGCCGTCACCGATGAGGTGCGGTCCTAGGCCGGAACGCCATTGCCCGTCGAAAAACGAAGATACGATCCCTGAAAGAAGATCGAACGATGAGGCTTAGAAGTTGAGACCAGAGCCTGAAATATGCTTTGGCGATGATGACTTGCACGTTTTGCGAACAGAATCTCGAGCTCCAAATCCTCGAACTTGCGACGGTAGAACTCACTCTTCGTTTCGAGTTGAACTTCCGCCGGGTGCAAGTCAGCTTGAGAATTCTTAATTGTTTTAGAGCAAATCGTCAAAATAGTTGCGTTCAAGCGACCAACCCGGCGATTTCCTAAGGTGTTCGTGGGAAAGTCTGGATCAGAAAGCTTTTTACGCGTCCTAGGCACGACCGAGGAATACGGGCTATCATCCTGCCTTGGGAGCCTTTTGCCGGATCAGGTCCATGAGCCTGTTTAGGCATGCCCCACTCTCCCGGAAGACACAGTTGCTTTGTGAGCCATATCGCCTCTTCTCATCCAGTTGTCTGGAAATGCAATCAAGAAGGAACAGAGCCTGACGGAGCTTAAGGTAAACCAATTCGTCGCCGGGATGGGTTGTCGAGGACGAAACAAGTACATAACCGAGGCCGATCGGATCGAGAAAATCGTGTCTGAGTACCGTCAGCGCGACTTGGATTTAAACCTTGGAGGAATCGCACACGATATCAAATATTAAGTCGTGTCTTTTATAAACAGCTTCCCAGTCAAACATTTTTCATCGGGCCATCGATGGCTTTTCGTCGACGCGTATATAAGCCTTTGTTGGGCCATCACTGGCATCCGGTTGGCTTACGGGTTATGGCTTATGGTCGGGCATGTCCTGTTGGCCCGTCATCGGGCCGACTTTGGCTCATTGTTGGGAAACCACACATACCCCAGCCATAAATCGACTTTTCACAATGGTGAAAAGATACAGGAAAAAAAATAAACTTAAACTGCATCTACAGCATTCTGGCATTATGCATCTTGGAGAGATGAGAATGCATCCTTTGGCCCCCTAATGCTCCTTCATCTGGGGAAGATAACGGGGGCAGTACATCACACAAGTACGCTACCATCGTCAAGAGCTGAGCGCAACATCCCCTCGGATGCTAAGGCATTTAGAAGCAATATCAAACGGGAATCTGTTCTCCCGTAGGAGGACAGACACGCCTCACGAGAAGAAACACTTTCAATGTCTTTTAGTAGAGGAAAAAGATCGCGTAGCTTATCGTAGAAAATGGAAGGATCCTCCCACGGACCTCCGGGACGGAATTTCCTGGTTTATTCAAAGGCGAGGTCACATCTTCAGAGAAATGTTTCGAAGAATTCGATTGTCTTCCTCGACATCCATGTGAAGAAACCACAGGGAACTGTGTCAAAGGGACATGGAACTCATTTCAGTAGAATCCGGGAAGTGACTCCCTACTACGACCTCTTTGGCTCCATCTCACGACGGTTTTCGGAACCTTCTCAGTCACATTGGCCCATCTTTGGCGAATGGCAGGTCAACTCACAGGTGTGAGTTGGCCGGCCAATCGTTCCCCGAATATTAGCCAACTTCCCCAGTTATGGCCGACGATAAACCAACGAAAATGTTTGACTGGGTTTCCCTCATAATCCATTTTCAAATTAATTTCTCCCTTCATTATTAAATTGTCCAACTAAAAATGTCTACTGACTATTGTCCAATTGATTATTTTGACTACGTATATTAGATGATAAAAAAATAGCTTCCGAAAAATTGTGAGAAATGCTTGAATTCGAAATAGTGGATTTTGAGATTCTGTCCATTCGAGATTCTCTCTTTCGAGGTTCTGTCCGGGATTCGACTTGGACAACCATACCGAAGCAGTTCAGGGTTACATCTCTTCTGTACGAGACATCTCTATACCAATCGAAATCTCGGCTTCTGTTCCAGCTATTCCAAAGATCGAAGACGAAGTCAGAGACAAGAACGAGCCTGAAATAAGATATACGAGGTCGAGTCAAATGAAACCCGAAATGAGTTACTTACGGCTTACCGTGACCAGTTTGTTCCAGACTCCCGATGAGTATTAAAGCATTTCATAAAATGTTTACACCTCTGTCCAAAAAATTGCTGGAACCATTGTTTGACCTCGTTGATGACGTGGTCGTTCGAAGGAAACCGCCTTCCACGCAGTGCCCCTTCGAAGGGCCAAACACTTGGAAATCGAATGGTGAAAGGTTTGAGTTGTATCGTGGGTGCTGCAAATCCTCCCAACTTGAGTGCACGTCATCTTTGTGCCAGGGTATGAGGGCGGGCTTTATCGTGCAACAAAATCACTCCCCTCGCCAACAAGGTCGTTTGTTCTTGATTGCACTGCAAAGTATGATCATTGCGTCACTGTATCGTTCGGCGTTGACAGTTTGCCCAGGGGAATGGAGTCCAGCAGTTGCGGGCCACGACAATCGAAGAAAAGGGTGAGCATGACCTCGAAGGGTCTGCACGGAACTTCTTCGGTGGGAGGAAGTCATCACGCTTCCACTGCTGTTTAGGACATTTCGATTCGAGTACGAAATGGTGACAGCTGGCTCGAACAGCTCTCCCCATTCACGGCAGCCTCTCTGCGATGGATGTCAACAGCCCTAACTCCTCATCTCGAAAAAATTGAATCGTACTCCTCTGCTGCTCCTTCGAAGCGTTGAGTGCGACGGCCGCTAACTTTCGCTTCGTACTAAGCACGCTTGCAGTCCTGCCACCATGTTAGATTGTTGCGTAACACAGTGCAGTACCACACGTTGGAGACTGATTTTATTCAGCAAACAATTGATTTATTCAGCAAACAATTGATTTATTCAGCAAACAATTGATTTATTCAGCAAACAATTGATTTATTCAGCAAACAATTGATTTATTCAGCAAACAATTGATTTATTCAGCAAACAATTGATTTATTCAGCAAACAATTGATTTATTNTTTATTCAGCAAACAATTGATTTATTCAGCAAACAATTGATTTATTCAGCAAACAATTGATTTATTCAGCAAACAATTGATTTATTCAGCAAACAATTGATTTATTCAGCAAACAATTGATTTATTCAGCAAACAATTGATTTATTCAGCAAACAATTGATCTCAAGTTGCGTGTTTTTCTCAACATGCATACAAAAGGTCGATGCGGACGGAGTACTACTTGGCCATCCGTAAAATCCCAGACAGCAGAGATGTTATATGTATCATCTTCGAAGAGAAACTCCAGCATCGCTAATTGAGGACATCGTGACCCGTGTGCAACGCTTTAATGCATCGGAGCGAGTACTCCTCCTGGCCCTTACTAATAGCCGAAATGAATGTTGCCACTCTGATGATGTCACCACATCGGAACTAAGGCAACAGCTTGCAATACTCAAAACATTCAAATCTCCTTAGCACTTTGAAAATTTGCAGTCTGGAGCTATAAGAACCACCAAACAAGCGGTACGCAGAATCTTGCATGCGTGGATACGTATAGCTGATTTAGCGGTAGCCTATCCCAAGTAACACAAGATATTCCAGCAACGTTAACATTTCCTAAACGTTGCTGGAATATCTTGTGTTACTTGGGTACGTACCCCCGCGTGAGTGACACGTTGAACCGAAATGTGGTAATGCGAGAAATGTCTAAATTGGACGTCAGACGGCAGAACCACCAATGGATGGGAAACTCCTACGAGATCGGAAGAACGCTCTGATGTAGGGGGAACAAGAGTGTCACGTGAGCATCATGAGAGGCGTTCCACAACGGTTCAACATCGGGCATCTCGCATTCACATGCTGCACAGGCGCATCGAGAAGCACAAGCTGTTCTAAAATCCGCGGATGACACGGTTCTTGCTGCCTCCGTCTCGAATGGGAATGTTCGAGCGAGATATGAGAAAGTTTGGAAAGCAACGAGGACTCGTTTCAAATGCTGCCAAAATACAATAGACTCATCTTTGACTTTCGAAAATCATCTTCCAACAGGACAGCTTAACCCACCTCACGGAAATCGATGGACGAGCGATCCGACCCAGTATCAGCATATCGTATCCTGGGTCTAGGTCCGGAACAAGCTCAAAACGAGACCAGAAAGTGAGCGATATCCCCCCTCCCTCGAAAAGAGCCGTCATACTCTGAAACTCAGGAAAAACGCATATCGATGAACCGTACCTCAGGGGACCAGGCCTTTCTAAATCTGGCAGAACAGCTGGAGAAGATTCATCGCGTGGCTCCCAGCATCCGTCGCGAATTCTCATGCATTTGCGACGACTGGGAGTTCCTGCGTCGACGCCGTCGTAGACGATTCCAACTCTAATTCCATCTCGAAAAATTGTAAACTCGCCAGCACATAGAGGGTCCCTAAGGCCGGAACCGAGAGGTACCGAAGGAACACGATTCCGCGACCCATCCTTCAAGATGAGTTTAACGATTTAACATCTTAACACATTGAGCCCCGGACCCGTCTTATTGCGTTTTGACACAGACCTGTATTCAAATACTTTTTATATCGATATTTGTATACCGTTGGCAATATTAGTTGATATCGCAATATTGGTTGATTCATTGAACATTCCTTTAAAAATTTGGTGTTGGAATCATACTGATGTGTTGATTAGTTATGTAAATATTTTTTTCTAAATAACTTCTGTAGTTTCTCTGAAAAATGGCCGGACTCCAGTGGTTGAATAGTGTTGATGTGCCTGGGGCTCAATGTGTTAATATAAGCAACAATAATGATGTGCGAGAAGCTTGGAAGGATACTCTCGGAGAAAGAGGTGAATGAGGCGACTCGGACGTTCGGAACGTGCCTTGTCAGGATCAGGGATGCTCACCAACGATGCCATACAGACTGCCGAGTCGCATCGCGTTCAATTACTGATGAGAGCTCGGATATTTGCATTCCATTATGCACGACGTAATGGAGGAATCTTTTCGGGCTTAGATGTCAGTTTTTGAGACATCAAAAATTAAGGGGATTTTAAAAGCACTAGTGGGTGGTAAAAGGAATTCCACAGAGATCAGATCTGTCTGAGAGATCCAAGAGAGTTCCCAGAATTTCCGAGTGACGGAGTTTACTTACTTCCGACCTTTATTCGGTTGCAGCTGTGGTGATTGGGGGGAATTTCATGCAGGCATCGAGGACTTCTACCGGTTTCGATGCAGCAGGATGAGGAGGAACTAACCGATGCCATTTAAAAGCCAGATGATATTAAGTTGAGCCGAAAAGCGAGGTTTTCATTCGTCGTGCAGGTTGAAACATCAACGTTGAAACAACTTTGAAACGTTGAACAGGTTGAAAGTAAGTGAGCAGGAAGAGACATGCTCACGCCAAGAACATCTGGTTTCCGTGAGGTAAGTCTATTGTCGGTATTCTGCTTTGATTGCGATTATCGAACAGATAAAGAAGGAAACAGACATCTATAACATATTCCATTACTAGGCGAATCCCCACAAAATATGCCCAAAGTGGCCTTCATTCCGAATGGGAATGATGTGCCTGTAAAGGTCTTGGTTGATGGCCTGTACCTCATTTGTCATTGATGGCCTGTGTCACGCTTCCTTCAGCTCGACACAGTTCCCTGATTTCCAATCATAGTGGAGAGCTTTACCCCCCCCCTCGGAAAACCCCTCCATAAGTACTGACTTATGGAACACAGGTATAATCGAAAGGCAAGAATATCGAAACTTACGCAAGGGGTACATTAGGGGGGGGCTTTCCCCCCCCCCCCCCCCCCCGAGAAGCGAGAAGCGAGAAGCGAGCAAGTGGGTCCTTCACAACTGCCAAGTTAGGTTCTGGGAATCTGAAGATCAGAATAGAGACCACTCGGAGCATGTTTTTTAGCAAAAAATCAGGGCGATGTACCCCTTGCGTAAGTTTCGATATTCTTGCCTTTCGATTATACCTGTGTTCCATAAGTCAGTACTTATGGAGGGGTTTTCCGAGGGGTTTTCAGTTATACTAAATTCTTAGTAACTTTGTTATTAATTTAAATGTCAGGAATACATTTTTAAGTGTGCATCTACCTTCACCAATACAGGAAATTTAAAACTTTTAACAAAGTGGCAATTAATAACAAAAACAATATCACACAACATTAAATTAATTAAAGTGAGAATAGCTGTAAATCCCTCGGTAAACTAATTTATGGAACACCCTGTGTATCTCTCTGCTTCCTTTTCCCCCATCTGCTGGGAAGATATGTCAGAATGAATGAGTCGCGTGACTTCGGAGACATCCTGTTCGAAATCGAGCACGGAAGTGTCGGGAGAAAATGAAGCCTCCTCGCTCTTTTCCTGACGTCAACTGAAAGAATCGGGAAGAAGGGAAGGTGAGGGAAGGGAAGGGGGAGGGAAGGGAAGGTGAGGGAAGGGAAGGGGGAGGGTGGAGAGCGGACGACCAGGCTCCGAACGCGGATCGACGTTCCACTTTTATTTCGTTTCGTCTGCTGCTTTTACTTTAAAGGAAGGCAGGGGAGAACGAACGAGATAAGGTGATGAGGGAAAAAAGGCAAGAAGAGGAGCGAATGAGCTCCTCCCGCCTAAAATGAAGAAATATTGAGATTAAAGAAGAAAAAATGAAGAGGAAGGGGAGATAGGTGCGTCATCTCGGATTCATCTCTCTAATTATGTTGGTGCTCCTAGCGAATGTGGCACCATAAACGTGTCCTCCAGTCATGAATTGTCGCGGAGCCACATAGAGCTGTAATCATCGCCGATGGAGCCGGGTCGCACTAGCAGAACGCTTTAAGGATGATAAGAGCGAAATAAAAAACGGTCGTAAAAAGTTTCAATGAATATTCCATTAGGCTTCAGGGTAAACTTGTCATCGTAATTTTTCCCGCTCGCTCTTCCCACCCCCCCCCCCTCTCGTCTCCTTTGCATGCATTTCGCAGGAATTCTCTCCCCGAATGTGATTTTCCTTCGGAAAGACAGAAAAAGAGGGGGGAAAACAAAGGCACGTTCTTCGGACAGCAGAAGGCTTTCTGCAAAACAATGGCGCACTTCGCGTGTTTATTTTTCTTATATGGAAATGGATTACGTTCCGTAAAGGCCCCAAATACCTTTCTGCTTTCTTGAGAGAAGTTACTTTCGGAACTTTTTCGGAGCTTTTCCGGAATTTTTGGGTTGCTTGGTGAACGGTTCACTATTTAAATGCAGCTAGTTAACGACACACTTAATCAAATGTTATTAATTATGCTGAAAAATAGAGCTCCTCTAGCTTTATTCGTCCATTCATTAACCTTTATCGTCATGCTCACCCCACTCACATCAAGTATGGGGAAGATGCCTTTCGGAAACGTCCTTCAGACAATTAACCCACAATTTCCTGCCTCAGCTCGATTATTTGGGTTTACATTGGCATTTTTAAAGGAACAGGATGCATGCAAGAACTAAATTCCTATCTATATTCCGTTTCTGCTTACAATAAATCATAATAGCATATTCCCAAATGACTCGTAGTGATATCGTAGCAAGGCAGCACGATGTGTGGCACGATGGAGCCAGATGACGGGCCATCGCCAACTGGTTCCACGATCCTCCCACTGCGTCACAGAAATGGACTGGTAATTCTGTGAAATTGCATACTGAAATTGCCGGAAAACCATTGAAAATTGTGGATACATGAATGCGAAAGGGTGAAATTTAGCACGTTTAGCCAACATCACTGCTGCGTTTCTCCAGTTTTCAACAACTTGCCAAAGAAAAAAAGCTCACGTCAAATGGGTTGTAGTATGAGATCACATCCATACTGAGATTTTTTAATTAGTTATTTTTATTTGCATGGAAAAAGCTTTGGAAAATTCGACAAAAATGGCATTAAACTTTGTTAATGCCTTCCAAGCTATCGATTATGCATGTTCATATGACCTACATGTGACCTTCATTATGACCTATATGTGAAGAAAACTGAAGAAGAAAAACTGAACCGGAAGGCATGGAAACTTGCCGGGACCAGGTTGAGAGACGGGGGTAATCGGTATCACCCCTCACCTTCTAGGCAACATCTAATTGGAACGGAGAATTTATCGTTTGCATGGCTTCCTTCAGGATGATGAGAAACTCCCCCTTAAAAATGAGGAAAATCCACGGTTTTCGTGCATGGCTGGTTTTCTCGAGGTGATTTTCTCAGAACTCGTACATCGCATCCTTTCAGCTCTTTGAAGCACCATAAAATCCCCTCGATTTTCGGGGCACAAAATTCAATTCGATGCTCTACCGGGGCTTTACGAGAGCCGTGTGCCACGGAATGACAAGACGAGAGCCGTTACGAGCGATTGGATGCCCTGCAAATGCTATTGACCCTGTTAAATTTAGCTGGGGTCGCAGGGGGGTGCTCAGAGGATTTCAGTTTCTCATCGATGTTGACCTTTTTGACCTTTAAACTCTCCGTTTGCCTCTTCCAGCCTAAAATCCATTAGGAGACCCGTCGTTGTTATGGCCAACGTAAAGAGTTTAAATTTAGCCTCGTTGAATATAATGAACCGTTTGAAATGATGATCCACTCGTGAGGAACTGGAAACTCCCTCCCGGCTCTTCTCTCCCGTGATGAAGAAATCTATTTTCGTACCATCGACTGGGTTCCCCATTAGCCGTTACCCATGAGGCCTTTCGCATAAATGATTAATGAAACGGAGAAATAGAACCGGTCTGCAAACGGAGCCCGGAGGGACCCCGCTCATTACCCCAATATACCGAGTCTCTATCCCCATTTACAATTATTCTCTGCTCTCTCCCTGGCAACCAATTACTCGCTCTGTAACTAACCTTACCGAAATGAGCCTCCGATTTCCCTCGTAATTTCTTTCAAGGAACGGCATCGAGAGCTTTAGCAGGATCTAAATATAGGGTGGATTCGGGGAAAGGCAGCTCCAATTAAAAAAGTGGCGCTCGCGTGCCACCGACACATTCATCATCCTACATGAGGAGGATTTCGAAGAATAGCAGCTATAGCTATATGCTTCTTTGAGGGAACTGCGGAGATGCCACTCCCATTCTGGTTCTGTTCGGCGAGTTTCTCCCTCTTTCACGATGGCATCGGCTCGTTAGAGAGTAAGGACAGATTCGGAAAGAAGCCCACGAATTTGAGCGAATGATGGGGGCATGGCCTCCAGTCTCTCTCTCTCTCTGCACCTTTCCCACCCTTTTGCCTCTCTAAAGTCAGAGTCGAGAAATGGAGACTCGTTTCCGATGTGATCGTTTCTGATGCGATTTAAGTGATCGACAAAAAGGGTGTCCCCAGGGGATTCACTCGAGCTTGCCACACCATGAGAACTCTCCACGCAGAAAGGCTCACCCGGGAGAAACGAAAAAAGGAAATACGAGACAAAAAAGAGGATGAAGATTTCACCTGCCCGAAGGTTTGGATCCCATCCCGATTCGGCAACGATGATTCCGTCGTCTATCACGAATGAAGGAAATGATACGCCTCTCTACTCGGCCCCGAGGCGAGTAGCACTTTCCTCTACTTGGGATTCCAATTAATTATTCAGGTCTGTTTCATTAATGTGTCGCGCGAGTTCTGCTTGTTGCCTGTGTGTACACAGGATGTATGAAAAGCCACTGTCTATTTTACTTTAAAAATAAATCGTGAACTTAGAAGATATCAGAACTGCTTCATATAAGAACTCAAAACTTGTAACTGTTAAGTAAACATTTAATAGAAAAATAATGACAGAACTCCTCAATAATATTTAATATGACGCACCTCATCGCTAGTGCATTTTTTTAATCCTTTGCTCGTATTTATTATATGCTGCATGAAGCCTCTGACCTGGAATGGCATTACCTTCCCCGTGGAAGGTTGTCTCAAGCATTTTTGGTCACGGACGATACACTTTTTCTCTCAAATTACTTAGGAAAGAGAAGTTCCGAAATGGATTGAGGCCCACATGCTGGCCAGTCGATAAGACTCGCACCCGCCCATCCACCGACAAGGAAAATCTTTGTTTGCATTAACGCAGAACCTGAAATGTGCTTTTCTATTCAAGTTGCCTCGCCATATAAAATCCCAATTGTTACTGCATCTAAGAATGTCAGCGTTGCCTTAAAAAATTAATCCCGAAAGGCGGCAGGAAAAAAAAAAAAAGAATCAGTGAACTTTCATATACCCTGTAGATGACGAGTGTTTGGAGGGATCGTTCGTTTCTACCCGATCTCCTGGAGAAGTCTGGGTTAAGAGTGAAAATTCCTCGGAGAGTAAGAATCCCTTGGAGACTGTGCTTCACGAGAATTTCCATCCATTCATGCGTTGATCGTGCTTCATACCCTTGAGAGTATCCGAGCAAGAACAATGAAGGCGTGAGATTCTCATGCAGATCCATTGATGAGACGCATCTAGCAGGTCTACTAGTATATCACCTCGTCGTGATCGATCCGGATGGTTCGCCCTTCCAGATTCATTATTTCCAGCTGCTTCCTCAAAAGTTTTCTCCTTTTTCTGCAGTCCAAGGACATCACGCTTTCTGCCGAAGGAAACTGTGCGGCCTTTGACACGAGGAAAAGGAAAGAAGGAAAATAGAGACGCGTGACTGGGAGATAAGATGAGGGGACTCCATTTGTGAATCCGATTCGAGACTCAAGAAGTTCAAAGGGTGGAGGTGGTGCATATCTGAATGCTTCCTTTGTAGGAAAAGACGATCCTCATCATGGAAACGAGATTTTCTTCTTCTTCAAGGTATGGTTCCCGAGGTGATTGGAGCTCGGGGCAAAAACAAAATCTATTTTAAGACAGACTACATGATAAGGAATATAAGATGCCTCGGAGTGCCCCTTCGACCCCGATGGACTTTCGAAAGTGCAAGACAGTTTTCGTCCTCGCCTGGCTCATGCATCAAGCCGAGGCATCTCACTTCTTTTTTTCTTGATTTCGAGGTCCCCCAATATTTGTAAAACCAAGAAATACGGTATTTATGCAAATATATTCAGACTTGTACGATACCACTCTCTCCAGAGGGGAAGGTAGTGGCAGCATCACCTTTCGATCGATCTTATCTCTTTATTTTCCTCATTCTTCTGCCTTCTTTCCCATCTGGTTTCATGCGATGCACCTGTGTACCGGTTCACCATACAAGTGTCCCTATACCAATGCGCGAGTATATTGCCAGTGTCATTCTTGTCAATATACAATGCTGATAATTTTGGATATCCTTGGTTCATAGCAATTCTTTATGTTTATGCTTAGTCTCCAACAGAGTCGTGTCATTCCCCCTGCCTTAGCAGCAAGTATGAAGGGGACATTTAAAGTGGCGTTGAATTTGTTGTTCTTCATTGGCAGAAACCACGACCTCATTTTATGAATAAACCGTGATTATTTTTATATTGAAAACATTACGAAGCTGACCTCATTGCAATATGTGAGAGCCTGTCAAAAATATTCCCCGAAAGTTTTTTGTGGGGGGACACCCGTACCTTTCACTCCACGGTGACGCGGTCCCCTTGAAAGTAGTCCCCCTGTGGGTTCATGCACTCCTTCCAACGGGTGTAAAGCTGTCATGTGTACGCCAGCAGTCTCTCCTTTGCGAAGGTTCGCAGCTCACTTGTCGCGATGCTCATATCTAAAGCACGACAAGGAGCCAGCACATGCGTCGATCGTCGTATCGGACTCTGGCACGCCACCCTTATCACGATCATCTGCCATCCATCCTAATCACTGGACTTGGCACCACTGAACTTTTTCCTCTTCCGGTGGCTGATATCCGTGCGGAATGAGCGCAGGTTCGTGGGTCGGGTTCCAATCCTGGGCTACTCGACGAGTGAGCTGCGAACCCATGAAAAGGACCGCCTGCAGACAGGCACCCAACGACTGCACATCCGCTATATATTATCTCACGGGGAAATTGCTTTGAAGGGGACTGTCAACGTGGGGTGAAAGAAAATGTCCCTGCGAAGAAAAACTTTCCGGGAACTTCGTGATAGGGCCTCGTGTGGAAGAGACCGTTTATGCCTCTCCCTCCCTTTCATATTTCAAAGTCATGATATCGTGGGTCCATCTCTCATGGGATGAGTTCAAACTTGCTTCCGTAATCCTGCGATAAAATTGACTCCGACTGCCCGAGAAAAGATGTCACCGAAATGTATGATCAAAGAAAGGCTCAAGAAGGTGGAAGCAGGTAACATGTGCAGCCTGATAAGGAGGCGGACTCGGCACACATATGAAACAAGCGGGTGAATGAAGCCACAAGGCGGAATGCAATTTCCTTTCTTCAATCCGAGTCCAGTTTCAACATGACCTTCCTTTTCATTATGGAAAGTGGATGAAGAAATGAGTCTCTTAGTGTCTCGGCTGACTCATTTCTCCTCCATCCATCCCTCAATCATTGGATTCACTTCGGGGACTCGTTGATTGCTCCAATTGGGAAATTCCAGTCATTGAATAGCATCTTACATAGAAGCGCGTACGTGCATGCCTACCGAGGGTGTACGTCGGAATGTCGAAAGCAGAAACGCAGAAAGGTAGTAATGTCGAAGGGCAAGAATGTAGATGTCATAAAATGTCACTTATGCTTAATGTCGCATGGAATGGAGCCAGAATTCTGAAACATCGACGAAGAAACATGTCGAATGTCGAAAGATGTGATTTTTACTCGAGCGATCATCCTGTGGGAGTGTGCAAACAAGACTTATTTGAACGATGTGCTCCACGAAAGGGGCGATGAAGGGACTGGTGGAGTACTTCCAACTGTCTGCAGATACAACTGGAAAGTCATGAGGTCACTTTCACCTTCTGCCTTCTCTGCCTTGTCTCTCTCACGAAGCCTTATCTAGGAACTTGGTGATGTACTTGCAGGTAATTTAACTCTTTAAATGCGACTGTGGATCCATCAATGAAGCCATTCCATGGTCTTCTATGTAAGTGCCACGAGTCACTTGTGCATTCTTTCCATGAACATCACGTGGCTTCGGCACTAGATTTCCTCCTTCTCCGACCTTGGTCTGCAATGAACTCAAATGTGGCATTTGTCGGATCTCAGAAAGGCAAGAAAATGCTGATCCTTCACAGATATCTCTTCGAGAGAGGAAGAAGGCAGCGAGGGAGAAATTTTACTAGAGATGTCAGGACCAGTTCTTTAAAAGTTCGTACCATCACACTTGGGGGACAGCTGATAAAGGAGCCTTCCAGTCATCATCATGATCATGCTCTTCCCCATGCTCTCATCATCTGATGACTGCAAGTGCTTCACCTAATGAGTGTGTTAAAAGTCCCTTTCGACATTTACTCGATCGATCTTTTCTCCTATCGACATTGCTGTATTTCGATTGGATTTGGATTTAGAACCAGGCGGATGTCCCACCAGATGGGAATCCGCTTGATCATTCGCTTACGTATATTTCGAACCAGGTGGATGTCTCCCCTGAATGAATTTTTGAACTAGATGGACATCCTTCCAGGAGGTGGATTTACGTCTGAAGAGACATCTACCTGGTACCAAATCCACTTGGGGGACGTTTGGTAAGGGAACATTCCCAATGACTCTTAGTCTAAGACTTGAAAGTAGCAACGATGAAAACGTGCATTGGATGAGGAGAAAACCGTGTGAGTGAGTAAAAGAGCCAAAGACAGAAAGATGAGCTCTGGAAACTGAGAGACAGTCTCATAATTTCATGCAAAGACGATAGCCTTTCTCTTACTCTGGATCGACGTCTCCCATCTGGAGTCACATCGAAATGGAGGTAAATAAGATTCTATGATAAACACTAGCTGAACCCCGAGGCGATAGAGCTGCATGAAAAGATTCAGTGACCTCTAGCTTTCACGTATTCTCTTTCTCTTTGCTGGAGTCCAAAGGACTCCCGACAGAGAGAAAAAGAGGAAATCCTCCTGGAATGGAAGACAATCTGAATGGGGCGAGAGGAGTTGAAAGCATTCCTTCACGGTTTCCACTCGAGCTGCCTTCTTTTCAGATAATCTCTCATTAGTTCTCTCATTATGCCTTGTATGGACGTCTTTACGTGGCCATCCAGGAAACTTGCATATTCTCCTCAGTTTTTCCCCGACCAGAGAAATTTTAGATGAGCCTTTTTTAAATACAGATCTTGAGGGAGACTCAGTAAGAATAAGGTGATCGTTCAAATCTGCAGTATTTTCTTCAAATGCAACGGGCTACTATATCTATACGACCGGCTTCATTTTACTCATGCATACTGCCGTAGGCATCAATTAGCCAAACGCCAACTCAAGTAAATCTATAAACAAATGAGCACTCGGGGTGATCAGTTGATTGATACCGAGTAAACACACGAGGGCTGTTCATTTAATTCTAAGACTAGGCCGATAGGTCCACATTGAATCGTGCCATGGCAGTAGTGCTGCATCGAAAAGTGGCATACGATCGTGAATTGCTTCGAGTGAATCGTTGCCTGTCCATCCTTGAATGTCGTCAATGCATCAAAGGATTCAGCACATCAGCTCAAGCAACCATCCCTGATGAGATGGATGTCGACGGTTGGTCGGAGCATGGGTCGTGGACAACCATCTCCATAAGCGAGAGCCGTTTCGGCTAGAGTGTCGATCGGAGTCAATCTGCGCCTCACGTAATAGTGAATCGCACAACGTTGTTAAAACGAAAACATCCATCGCAACGAAGAGCAAAAGCATGTATTCACAAGTTTGTGTTCAAAGCAACACTGCACGGTAATATTTAGTAATCAGCATCCAGGCACTAATGTCAAGATCGTATGCCGTCTTTCTATGCAGCCCTACTGCTATGGCACGACTCCATGCGGAACAATCGCCCTGGTCTTAGAATTACAGGGTGGCGCAAAAGTTCCCGTCATTTTTTAAATTATTTTTTTTTTGCGATTGGCATTTTTTGTAGCATTTTTTTCTCTTCTTTCAGATGCACTTTAAACTTTTTCATTTGCTTTATTCTTCTATTTTTTTTTCTTACTGTATAAAATCATTTCGACCTGTGATTGTCTATTTATTTGAAGAAGGAAAGCGAATTGCTGAGATCGGTCGCTTCCTCAATTTGCCACGAATGCCCGTCTTCGATACCGCCAAACGTTACCAAGAGACTGGGAGCAACGATGACCGTGTTTACAGTGGTCGTCCGAGGACTTCATCATTTGTTATCCACATATTCAAGACATATTCATGGAGTCCAGGTCATAAACAAGCTCATATTCCTATTAAGAACCCTTTCGGAACGCTTTTGCATTTATCCGCATAGGAAATCTACAATAAATAGTGTCCGTGAACTTCATCCAGTCACACCTCAATTAAATGAGATAATAAAGAACTGATATCTCGTACACTCTATAGAACCTTTAAGAGGTGATCCTTCCTCTGACCTGTGCTGTAATCAGTACTGTCAAAGGTAGGTCATCACCTGTCCGAGAGCGAAAGCGACACACATTATACTAAGTATATGAGAATTTTCGTATTTGCATGACATCTCTATCACTTTCTGATGGGAGCGTTTTTACTCACGGAGGAGGAGAGCAGTTTTACTCCTTGGTGATAGAGCAGATTCGCTCCTTTAAACAAAATTTTGGAAATTGGATATTTTTCCTCAGCTCAGCGCGTCAGCAGTCACGTTCTTGCTAAGTTTCAGCTTTCATGGTGCATCCCCTCCGGGCATAGCTTTTGGGTGCGTCGGCTTTTCCAAAAATGCTATTTCCCTAGCGAAAAGGGCAAACGTACTGTATAATGTTGAAACTTTGTGGGCATGTGGTTCTCTGAGGATTGATTTCGGTAAAAAAAAAAAAAAGATGTACTGTACAGTACTTTTCGGTTAAAACGCCTCAAGGCACATATATTGCAAAAGGCGTACTTTCTCGAATTTTCCCGATCCAGCAAAACAGAGGGCGCTAGAAAGGTTAAACTTGGCAAAGAAGAACATTATGGATACCTGAGTAAAGAAAAAATTCTATTTTTACTATATATAGAGAATCGTGAGTAGCTGACTGACTGACACAAGTCGCTATTCGCATGCTGAGTTCAGGAAAAATTCAACTATGGTGATACATGCCATAGGGGCACACCTTTTCGGGGAACGTATTTTCAAATAGTTCTCTTTGATTCAATCATACGGATACACATGGAAAGCTGAAACTTAGCAAGAACGTGACTGCTGACGCGCTGAGCTGAGGAAAAATATCCAATTTCCAAAATTTTGTTTGTTTGCCCTTCGGGCAAACAAACTCGCTAAAAAATTAAAAAGAAAAATATATATTATGTAGACTTCAAATATTTTCTGCACCGAGTCGATGCATTTAATAATAATGATGTGAGAGCTGATGATGATTTACCGTACTTTCCAACTGATGAACGAAAAATGTCTATAGATGTCCATAGACGCTTCTCACGTTCCAAAGCGAAGGAGAGACAAGCAAAGTATTGACTCAAAATAGAAATTGAATTGATGTATTTTGGGAGATACTATTGTCCTATTATTTCCACGTCAGCACTGACGTCAATCACGTTCTCATGAATTCACCTCCTATTTTGCATTGAAAAGGCTATAAAGGTAAAAATGAATTTTAAAAACAAAAACGCACCGATCGAAGTCTTGGTTTTCCCATCGTTCTCAATTCGCAACGATGTATTTATCAAAAGTTTTTGAAATGTCGTTAATGATCGAAAGAATTGTGTGATATGGAGTCACACCCTCCTCGCTTTTCAACAGCTACTCGACTGGAGAGATGCAAAACTTTGAAAAGACGATTCGCCGCTGGATGACAAATCAATTCTGTTTTCGGACGAGAAACCCTTCACGATCGACACAATGACCAAAACGACAGGATTTGAGCAGCCGAAGTTCCTCTTCGAGGCAGGGTTGTCGGCCGCAGTCAGAAACCGAAGTCTGTCATGGTCCGGGCCGGAGTTACAAGCGATGGCAAGACCACTCGTTTTCGTCGAGGAGGGAGTCGAAATCGATCAACAGATCTGCCGAGAACAAATTCTGAAGGGCAAACTAGTTCCGTGGGCTGTAGAACATTTCGGAGAAGAATGGACGTTCCAAGAGGATTCTGCACCGGCACACGAGGCTCGAATCACCCAAGACTTTATCAGAGACAGTTTCCTAGATTTCATCTCTTCACAAGAATGGCCGCCCGATTCGCCCGATCTCAACCCTTTGGACTACTCAATCTGAGGTATCTGAGTCGAAGGCCTGTGCAGAGTCCAGCAAATCGATCTAATCACTGAAGCAAGCCCTGGAGAAGGCACGGGGTTCAATTTCTCCGGAGACTTTGGGAAAATCATCGACAACTTCCCGAAGAGATTGAAGCTATGCATCGACGTCGGAGGTGGTCATTTCGAGCAAAACTAATCTCATTGTGTTCCCAAAATTATGAATTTTCTTTCATCTCACAATGTTTTTGAAAGTACAGTCGAACTCGGTTATATCGTCATCGAAGGGACCAGGTAAAAATCGTCGTTATAACCAAGGTTCGTTATAACCGAGGTTGCCTTTATTGGCACTTCGTTTTCCTGTTTTCAAAATTGATGATATATAACGTTTCAACTCCAGATTACATTGGTCAGAGTGCATTAGCTTCAATTTCAAAATTGACCCACTAATCGTGATATTTGCACTTCTTTGGACCTTGAACTACTTTATACTTTAGCAAGGCTTCGTCGATGTCGTCTCGACAGATCGAGGAAGTTTCTTATTTTCTGACATGTTCTCGTAAGTACGGATGAAGCTGTCACGATTTTCCCAAATTGTGGAAACAGATGAACAGATCTCAGTGTTCGCGAGCGACGTTAGCTTTACTGTACTTCGAGCTCTTTCTATTAAACTAATCAAGCACACTTTCCTTTCAATCGTGAAGGCTTGCCTCTTTCGTTTCCCATTGGCCATGTTGTCAACGAGAAATGCAAATGGCGACTGAAGATAAGGTGATCTTAGTTACTCCGTACTGGGGATTATCCCTCCCAAACATTGCTCCAGCCACACCTACATGATTTTCAAGAAATGCCGAATCCAGGAAATATAAAGTTTTGGCTCGCCAAAGCTAATTTTTCCGATGACGGAAATTTCAGTTAAAAATGACGGATTAGGGACATGCGCGCTGCCGATTTCGTCTGTGGGACCTTCAATGCACTTCGTTATAACCGAGGTTTCGTTATAACCGAGGTCGTTATAACCGAGTTCGACTGCAGTTAATATTTCAAATAAGATTTTAACTTAAAAAAAGGACGGGAAATTTTGCGCCACCTTGTAATTGAACTACCCTCGTGAATTATACCAGTGCAGACCCGAATGATGCATATCTCATGCATATCAAATTATGATCATTCGTCTGCCTGGAGCCAGCGGAAAAGTTACGGAAAAATATGCTTCTGTTCCTTAACTTCATAAAGACCTATCAGGATGTGATTAGATGAGCACTCAATCGATCCTCATTAGCCTCGTAATATGCGTTTCATCGCGTAATTGAAGGGCAAAGGCCAGAAGTGCGCATTTGATATCGATGAGTCGGGGATCATTTCGATCTCACTGGAGAATACGATGTCGTCGTATTGGCAGGGTGATGAGTAAAGCGAAAGCAAAATCCCAGTGGGGAACCATGAGAACATTGAAGATTCACGATGATGTCGAGGATACCTAGAGGATCGCATCCATAAAGGTGCACCGTTCTCTCGTTTCTGATGGCGACCTCATCCGATCGAGATGTTTGCAGCCGACGTCACGTACGAAGTGGTCGTGGTCCATCGAGCATCTCCAAGTTTCTCTCTTTGTAGGTATCATCGATGTCGGCCATCCGATATCATTTATTTCAGACTGGAGACGTTCCGGACCTTAAACAAAAGCCCTTCATCTGGTCGACATACGTGGTATCGTCATCGCCGAGGAGTTAATCTTGCTAAGCGATATTTGCAGCTTTTTGAATCGTTTGAAAAGACGATGCCGCCAAGTGCCGTTCTTGACACTGGCAAGAGAGAGAACTGACGACCCTAAGCAGGCCCCTGGAGTCCCGTCCTGCAAGGGGATGTTTGCAATGTCAAGGCTCTTCGCCGCATCCTCACTCGTGATTCAAGGAAACCGATGGCTCAACGCTTTAAAGCAGTCCATCTCCTTGTTATATAGGTTGAATCTCTGAATAATTCCAGCGCTTGTTCGTGGAATCGTCCGAGGTGTGAAGAATTTGGCCAGCCCCCTCCAAGACGTAACCGCAGGAACTCCGATCCTCACCGAACACCTTTCATCATCGGACGATTTCTTTCATCCTCTCGCCAAAATTCGACCACTGCTCTTTTTGCTCGCTACGATATGCAACCGTTCCCACGGCTAAAATGAAGAACATCGGTCCGGACATTCACATCGAACCGCATCGAGACGTGAGACGTTCACTCTTAACATCGGGAACATCCGTGAATCGCGTGGTATACGTGGTAGTGCAGTGATAGGTCCGGGAATGTTCGGAATTCCTCTCGTCACAGACGAGAAACATTCCGGAATCGATCGGGGTCGAGACCTAGGGCGAAAGCGAGTGAGCGGAGGGAGACCCCTTGGGGTGGGACGATTGCATGCTCTCAAAGGGTTTAGATGGGCATGCAGGGCTCAGATCCACACATTTCCGCCATATCGTCGGGACTTGCAGGGGTTCTTCACTCTTCTCCTCCTCTCGCGAGAGAGAGATTCGTTCCCGATCGATCCCATTTCATCTGGTCGTTTGATCATCGGAATACGGGAAGCCCGAGATCGGTATGGAATGAATTCCCATGCGTCATTCTCGCGGTATCGCGTCGGACGGGATGCGGGGTGAGAGAAAAATTGCCGGGCAAAGAGTTATCGTCGTGCCTTGTGGTGAGAATCGTAGCGTAGAATGGCCCTTTTTCCACATGGACCCCAAACCTCATCACTCACGTTCGCGAATACGTAGAACTTTGGCTTCGAGCCATCGTTCGTCGACTCTTTCGGGTTCGATACTTAGGAAGATGAGGGAGAAGGCGGTTCCGGACCGTCCGACTCTATTCCCAACCCGACCCAAAGTTCAGATGAATCCAGATTTTAAAAATTGTGGAACCGATCTCGACAAATGATGCACATGCTGAATTCGTTTCGATGCCATGGTGTATCTTCAGCGGGTCTCAAGTACCTGTCTCGTACTGAACGTGTGAAAGAGGTTAGTTTTTTCCGGAACGGGCAGGCAGAATCCAATAAACGGGATTAGATGGAACAATGTAATAAGACTCCAACCATTGAGGTATCCTTTGAGACGATCTAAGGCGATTCGGAGCTTTGTGGAGGATTTAAGCACTCGTTTAATGCTAAAAGTTGTGGAAATTACACGCTATCGAAAAGCCCAGCCCGTAACCGATAGCAGAAACTTCCAATGCGCATGAAGCCTATGGACTGCATTGCGGTATGCCTTTTTGGGTTCTCGAGTATCGAGCTTCGGATGAATCGACCGAATAGTGCCGGTACTTCCTCTAAAGTACCGAACCGATACGAACAAGTGTAGTGGGCACGGACACGTCGATGGAACGATGATCGGTTTTCCCCGATCTACGGTGACAGTGCATACTCTGCTATAGCATGATTAGCAAAGAAATGGTAAAGTAACTAAGAAAGCAAAATCCTGACCCAGAAAAGGAAGGGAGAATCTTTCGGGGTGATGTCCCGAAAGACGAGGAAACGAGACCGTCCGTCTTGAGAATCGCCTGGGAAGACGTAAGGCATCGAGAAGTGTGGAATCCAATCTTTCCCTCGTGTGACAGTAATGAAGGGAGATACCATTATGTCACGGCTTCACGGGCATCATTATCGTTTCGTAAAGAAATGAAGACATCGTCTTCTCTACTCGCCATCTCCAGTTCCTCTAAGGTAAATTGGCATTCGAGAATATCGAGACGAGGGCGAGGGCGCTAATGCCCCGAACTGATTACTCGTAAAGACGCAATGGCAGAGAGACTTCATCTTCGTATGCAAGGACAAGAAATTCGGGAGTGGAATGACCCAATCGAGTATGGAAACGGTGCGGTTTTATGAGGTCCGAAATGAAGTCTGCTCGAGTCGGTTTTCGAGGACGGCACGATGTCATTTTGAGTGCCTTGCATCCTCGCAGGCAAATCTTGCGGCCCCGAATTCAGTTTCCTGGCCTTCGGAATCGTACCATGGATGATTCTCACTTTTTTTTCAACCTAAAACTTTCATTTTCTTTCATCTTTCTGTTCGTTTCTCCGACTAGATCGACCGTAGAGATGAAATGAGCGGTGAAAAGAGCAGTCGCGAATGCAAGTGTGGAAGCTACATCTTTCCGCGTCATTTCAGCTCGTGTGAAACCGGTCAGGCGAGAAGTGACTTGGAGCTGTTGTTTCTCCACGAGAACCCTACCATGCACAAGTGAGTTGTTTCTCACAGGAGACCTGCCGTGTAGCGTCGAGGCCACGAAGGTGCGGCCACTATTCCGGCGTTAATTGTTAAAGTTCCCACGAGAATTTAAAAGATCGTGCACGACCTTCCGTCCTTCCGTTATTTCGTCCACTCATCCATCCATGCTTGCATCCATCCATCCGATACACCCACTCGTCCATCCACTCATTCGTTCTTCCCTCCATTCATCCGTCGATTCGCGACAGGTAGAGAAATGGACCCACCGGGTTATTCATCGAAGCGAAACGAAGGACGCAGGGGCAGACTCTTGCTTCCATCTTTCATGCCGAGAGATGCGACGGGGGAAAAAGAGAGTCAACTCCACCTCCCTTGTACGAACACGAGCCACTCGGGATGAAATTGCTTCGTCATACTATCCCAATCTCCCCGTGCCCTGTTGACGTTACAGAGCCCCAATAAAAAGAGCCAACTCAAACTCTCATGCGCCATATATTCATCTTCCTACACTGCTTTCTGCAATCGGGAGGGGAAAGGGGGGGCGGGGGGGGGGGGGGGGGGGGGGGGGGGGGGGGGAGAGAGGGAGGGAGAGAGAGAGAGAGTAGTCTCGCCTAGTCCCAGTCCTAAGGTTTCCTCTCAATTTCCCTTTCCTCCGTTCCACGTGTATGCTGAAGAGAGAATGATCAAAAATCATTTTGACATCGATTCGAGAGAAGAATGTGATGAATCTTTCACTCGCTCTGGAGTAATGTATAATGCAGCGTTTCATGCATCCTCCGATGCATCATTATCTTCCGCATGCGAGTAACAACGCGACTCGAACCGAATGCAAATACCAGTTCGATTCGAACCGAAGGACCCTAAATGCAATACGATGGGCAACCCCAAGGACGTTCTTCTTCATTTGCCCAGATGCGTAAGTGCAAGCGAGATTCCTGTCGTCTCTGTCAACACCGTGTCCAATCGTGTCGCTTCCTATGGGAAACTGTCAGCTTCTACCACCTTCTCCGACCATCTAAGCCGGCTCGTTTCTAAGTTGTGGAACAAAACCCCTTCCATCCAGGCGTAAACTTCAGACTTTCATATAAATCTAATATATATAGACGATCGTGACTGACTGACTGACTAACTGGCTGACGCTAATTCTAACCATGTTCTAGAAAAGTTAGAAATCTGAAACTTGGTACACATGTACCTACTGGGGTTCAGAAAAAATCCGACTTTGGAGGTACATGCCC
>CAJPEV010003483.1:0-23305 GCA_905338385.1 Darwinula stevensoni | reverse complement strand
AAAATTATCAATGGGAAAGTGGTCCTTATGCCTGGTCCGCACCAGTTTCGAGACATTGTTCCTCAGCCTGTCTGTAATAATGGTGCTCTTCAAGGAAGTTGAAGCAGGAATAACCCTGTTATTTTGCACAAGAAAAGGGAATTTAAGAGTCTTTCAAAATCGCTTGGAAAGTATAACTGCTAGAGATAAGCTGACATACATTTTATGCTTGGAGGAGACTTAAGGAAACTTAAGGTAAAAAAACTACTGTACTATCTGATGAGCACCAACAATTTTCGAGTCTTTTTTTCGCTTCACCTGGAATAAGCAGGTGTATTCTATTTTGCATGTGATTTCCCGTCGCCTGAAAGTAAAAACTTAAATTGGGTTCTAAATCTCTAAAGTAGCAAATCAAGGAAATACTCTCCGGAATACTGATTGCTTCGGGCCCTTTTTCCTCGGTCTTCTCTTTCAAGGTATGTTAGATGCCTGGATAGATAAGTAGTGAGAGGAAGTGTAGAAAAATGCAGGAATGAAAAATAGGGAAGCGCACTTGCCTTTAAGAAGACAATTCGCAAAATACTGCAATTGTAGCAGGGGGAACTGAGGGTGTCTTAAATAAATAAAAAAAAAACAATTCAGAGCTGCCGGAACAAAAGGCCCCGGCAGCTGGGGAAAGGAAAAAACCTGTCCTAGAAAGGTAAACAGGTGACTTGCAATGGACACCTGTATTCTCTCCCGGATAGAGATTCCGCTTTCCGGGAGTCCTCGCTGGAGCCGGCTTGAGAACGGCAGTGAGGAGACCGTTCGTTCTAGCTGGTGGATCCGCAGTATGTCGGGTTGGGAGGCATGCCTTTTTTTTTATTCACAGCTTATAACTCTGAAAACAAATCTATGTAAACTTTACATCGGGATAAGCGCTTAGAGTGTACTCCACTATACATCCCGTATTACCAAGCACCGAGCTCACTAGCGACACCTTATGGCGGTGGCTGTGAATAGAGGTCAGGGGTTAATCATCCCCAGCGGGGTCGCATGCTTTCCATTCTCTTCAACTATATGCAATATTAATATTAATAAAAAATATTACCCATTCTTTGCTCTAAATAAGGTTGTGAGATTTGACAAAGATCATCAATTCGCCACATGTGGCGAGTGGTGAACGTATTGGATACCATGGATTTAGGACCATGTCCCTAACTAGGATCTTGCGACTCTTTTAGGTTCTAAGGGGTCTGTTGACCTCTGATTCATTGTCCTTAGTTTAGAAATTTGCTTCCTCTGTTTTGAGGTACAGAAACTTATCATACCCTCCGCCTAAATTCTGCTCGATATCATGTCTACTGCTCAGGAGATTCTCGAGCACCGCATCTTAGCAACGGGTGACGATGGCCTGGTTGGTAAATAGCGCATTTGCTCCATGTATTAATGATATGCGCTTCAAAGCTGACGATCGAACATGGCGTCCGTGTCGTGTCGTGCGTGACTCTCCATCCTCCATCTAATCTGTTTTGGTGTTTGGTACCCAACAAAGTTGTATGTTCAATCTTGTTTGTATTTGGATATCCAACCTCGTGGTCCTACAATGAGCCCTTCAAACGTTGCTGTCCTCCCCTACTGGGACGTTAAACTCAAGCATCCCAAACAATACACAATTGACTGCCTGTGCGAAGCGATGGCAGCATGGCGCCTAGCCCTTCGTTCAAAGTACGCTCTTTCTCAACCCACCTCTGACATAGTTTGGACCGACCGATGCTATGGTGATCGGGGTCATCGGCTCAAAAACACCTCCATCGACTCAGATGATCCTGAAGAAGTCTCTCCTCATCGCGTCCAAGAAACTGAGTCAATCACAGATCGTCATAGGGTGCAGTGATCATAGTGTCCCATCAAAATGCCTCACAGTCCACGTATACTACGCCCGACATAGAGTGCTCATCCAAGGTACTGATAGTGAACACTTCTCCGTACAATGGCCCGATATCTGTCGTGCCTGTGCAATTTTTCTTCCCGGTTTCCGCTCTCTGTAGAAAATTCCCTTCAACAGTCCCCTCTCGCTTCTCCCTTAAGGTCATTAACTTCGCCTAGTCTCTCTCGTGGCCTTTCTGCCCCAAGGGGAATCCCAAGCTCTGATCCTCGTGTATCTCTCCCCGCATCTTTATCTTGCGTATTAGCACAAGGGAGGGCATGCTCCGAACCTAGAGGCGGCGCAAAAGTCCATTAGTTTCAGTAAGCTCCTCACCTTTCACTCTCACCGCTCTCTCCAACTTCGCTCACATCTTTCACGCTCGCGAGCGACCAGGACGACGCCACTCCTACCGGGTCAAAAATTAGCCCATGCCCTGTGCATCACACCCCGCCTCTGACTAGCTCCTGCAGACGCTATATGTGTCTCTCCCATGTCTCTGACATGTACCCTAATGAACAGCGCCAAAGCAATAATCCGTGCGACCCTTCAACTGGTAGGCATGTTTACGCCCCCTCCCAGGGCTCCCCTTGCATCTCTCACTTCTCAATGCACCAAACACTCGAATCGGTGATAAAATCTGTAAACGTACTAGCTGACAAAGTCTCAGCTCTCGAGACTGAGAAAGCCCGCTTTCTAGAACGGATCCAGTCGTTGGAAAAAAGAACTACTCTCCTCTCAGAGGAACGCGAGGAGATGGAGGCGAAGCTCCTCAGTCTCACAGAATCCAATGTCCAGTTTCTCCCTGCAAAAAATCCTATCAAACGCCAGCCTAATTCTGCGGGCACAAACGTGGTACAATTAACAAACAGGTTTGACCCCTTGTCTCCCGGATTGTCCCTGGATCCCCCCAACCTCGGATATACCCAGGAGTGGATCTGACATCCGTGTCACGTGTTAAGACGAATGCAGCACGAAGGAGTGCCCGGTGACAAGGAGTGTTATCAGGGAGGTCATAGCTTGTAGCTCATTATAATGATTGAAACCCTCGAGCCCTCTTTGGGAGCACAGTCTCGAGAGGTGAGTAAGGCAACCGCCGGTTGCCTTGGTTGGCATAACGGCTCCAGGTCGGCACCACTCCTATAAAAATAACTATTGCTACAGTTTGTGCCTACCTGTGGCTCACCTGAATGTTGATTATCGTACTGCGAGTTAAGAATCGTGATACGGATATGTTAGGAAAAACAAAAGCGTTCGGAACTTTAAAATCACAACGTGGCACTAAGCTTGCTATACGAGGCTTTCATAGGCTTCTTGCCAACTATGGAGTTTTCTGGCCCGACTGAATTTTCTCGTTTTGGCCATACGTTACGCAATGGACTATGAGGCTGCGTAACGTAGTGGGGGCCTAATTACTCGGGTCGGTCGGCGCCGCTGTACAGGCTCTTCCTTTCTATAAATTTCAGGATAATTTTCTACTAGTCCTAGATCTGGCTCTGGATGAGGAGGTTGAAATTGATTTGAATCACCTTTGAGGTGCCTCCTACCTTAGCAAATGCTCCGATCTTGCCTGGCGTGGTTTTAGCCTGTCGTATGGAACCTTCTATGACCCCCTGTGGTCATCTCTTCAAATGTAGCAGTTTGACCTCTCACGTCAATGATCCGGTATTCCCCCGCTTCACGTTAAATTGACGTCACACATTGGGCTTCGGACTTTCCTCTTGCATCGAGTTTAGCTTCTTTCTATGTATAACTTCCACAATCATCAATGGTGGGTTTGGTCTAACGTGCACACCAGAGGCTACGATAAAATTGATTTTTCGGTCCGAGCCCCAGGCCTACGGCAACGGCTTGGGACTCGATGTAGGTTAACGTGAGCTTCGTGACCTTCAGACGCATGAGTGATCCTACAGTGAGTGCCAACGGAAAAAAAAGAATGATTTAGAATCCTTATGGCAGGTTTCCTCGCCCGAGGCTGTTGATGCCAGTATATATGTTGAACACATTAGGTCTCTGCAAAGAGGATACCGTATTTACTCGTGTATAAGGCGCATTTTTTAAACATTTTCCTGCGATCGATGCAGGAAAATGTGCGTCTTATACTCGGGGGAAAAAAAAAAATTTCCGAAAACGTTTTTTCAATGTTCTTATAGCTCATTGGTCATTTATTTAGACGGAAACAGTATCAACAGGCAGTCAGAACAGTGAAATTATAAAAATAACAGGCAAACTGTCGGGATGGCTACGTTATTTCTCCACTTCATTCAGTATCGGAGTCAGAATTTTAGATATCTGGGGTGGAAGTTTGATTCGGGGAGCACTCATCCTCTGAGGAAGGGTCTTCCCAGAGACGATCGTCTTCAGTTCCATCGAGTGAATTCGATATTCCACACGTTTTGAAACTCTCCCTGTTTCAGGATCAACCATGCTCCACGCGCGTTCAATAAACTCGCATAACTGTGTGAGAGTCGGCTTCCTCTGCTTCCCCGTCGGAGTCACATTGACAATATTCTCGATTCGAAATTCATTTAGCAATCGACGTAAGTGCACTTTGAAAGGACGATTCAAGCTCACATCGAGTGGTTGGAGAACGCTTGTTAGGCCTCCTGGGACTTCCACCGTCTCTGTCTTTCCCTCTCGCAACTTTTCCTTCACAGCTTCAGTGGTATGTCCACGGAAGCTGTCAAGAACAAGGAGGCTTCGCAATTCACCATTTGAACGAGAATGGCTCCTGGGCGATTCTCCCAAACAGTTCCTATCCAGTCGATCGTGAGACTTTCGGTCATCCAACCTCTCGGTCGACATCGGACGTGAACCCCTTTAGGAAAGGTCATGCGAACCGGGAGAGATTTCCGCTTGAAAATGACGAAGGGAGGAAGCTTCGTACCATCAGCAAGACAACCTAACATCACAGTGCACGTCGCCTTCTCTCCGCCGCTCGTTTTAATGCGGACTTCTCTCATTCCCTTGTCATTAACGGTTCGATCATATGGCATATCAAACCAGACCCCGGTCTCATCGGCATTCCCGATTCGAGACATGAGATGCCGATAGTGCTTCTTCGTACGGATGATGCTTCTTTGGAATTCTAAGATCTTCTCCTCCAGGTCTCTTGGAAATTTTTGCGCCACTGAAGTTTTCCGGCGAAGCGAAAATCCAGCCCGCTTCGTGAATCGCGTGGTCCATCCTCGTGAAGCTTTGAATTCCGAATGCGATACCCCTTTCGCCCTTGCAATTGCGCGGGCTCGCGTCTGGATCATCTCTATGGTTACACATAGACTATCCTTTCGAGACCTAAAATCGACAAAGGCCCCAAATGAAGACTTCGATATGCTTAGGAACGAAGCGATATGTTTACACGGTATGCTTCACCGAGGATTTTATTACAGAAGTACGGGCTCACTCTTTGACGTATTCGGCCACTTCCTTTTCAATTTCCGGAAACGATTCCTTTTTCCCACAGAAGACCATGCGAGTCTTTCGCGCCCCGCTCAACTTCGTCTCATCCTTGATCCACTTCCGTATGCAGCTTTCCCCGATGTCGTACTTTCGACCTAATGGGCGGATGCCAAACTCCGCTTCCTGAATCACTTTGAGTTTTTCACCAGTAGTGTAACTTTGCCGTTCGTTGCCCATTTTCACGGATAATGAAATGTGTCGGAGAGACTGATACGATGAGACTGAAATGTCCCCCCTGTCACACAAGGTCAGGAAAGTGAAAGGGAAACGAGGCTCGACCGATCTGATGACCGGTTTTTCCCTTTCCCATCCCCCTTGTCCCCGAGGACGTCCCTCTCGCTACGAAATATGGGGGTGCGCCTTATGCACGAGGAATCTTTTTTTTTTTACACGAAATGGGACATCAAAAGTGGGGGGTGCGTCTTATACACGGTGGCGCACTATACTGGAGTAAATACGGTAAATTTCTACTCAGATTCTCCTACTGAGAATGGCAATAGAGCGAGGACGTTGTGAGACTGTGACGTAAACTCCAGAGAGGGGAATTCGTATTATATCATCGCGAAATAGTGCACTGCAAGAGAAAGGTCAATATTTGAAGCGACAGTGTGTCGCTCTATGCGAGAAATCGGTGAACGTCGGGAAGATCGACGCTCAAGTCCCGCCCGCATCCTGTCCTGAGCACGAACCTCATTCAGAAAGAGAACTCCACCCTCACCACCCCCCAGTGGCTCGTTACGAAGTGTGAAGAGTCTAAGGGAGTAATATTCAATGTTACCAGGCATTATTTGAATCTGGAATCGAAGTGGTGGCTACAGGTGCATACTCTTCGTGCGAAACACAAGGGAAAGACCAACTGTCGAAAGTTATATAAGCGCCATCTGGCGGGGGAAATTTTCAAATATGTGGTGACCCTAGATGAAACCTATGCGTACCTGAATGACAGTGGCGGAAGCTAGGAAATCTATTTCCTTACGAACGGAGGTCGAGATTACCAGAATCGGTACACTTGGTGCGAGAAAGTCTTCCGCAAGATGAGGCATCCAGCCATACTCCCAAATAGACAGTGTTACGTGGTATTCCCTCATAATTTGAAGAGTGAAAGCTATATATCATTAGCGACATCCATGGACTTTTCGAGCGAGCACTGGCACGCCGACACTCCATAACAAGGGTACTGCTCTTAAAGGTTGTGGGGGAGGAGTGTTCTTGAGGTAAATCACCAGTCTGGAATGTTTCCGCAATTGGATTGAATTGTGACATGTTCGCTGCTAGACATCAGAGCGAAAAAAAAAACACTTTGAAACGCAACTTAAGGCTGCTAGAGCCTACCGCTCACTGAGATCCTCGTTTCTGAATCCTTTCCCCGAGTCATTTTGCCTAGCCTATGGCCCAAGAAGTCATAGCCTTGTAGGCATCGAGCTTTCGGCCAGAGCTGTGGATCGACGAGGTGAAATGTCCGGAACGCAATGTGTTATTGCGCTTCCTGTGCAAGTCCAATGCTTGAAATAAATAGGAAAACGTTGCACTAGGAATGGTAACCTTTCATTGTAGAGAGACGAAGTGACTATGAGATAGCACGTGTGAAATGCTAAGCTAACACTACACTCATGCTCATTCTTCAAGGAAGCGGGAGGACAAATAGCTGCTGGATTGGATACTATAGATGAAGTATGACTTTGAAAGTAGGTGCTATGAGGGGACAAATTTAGCCAGCCTTTAAAGAACTCACGAACAGACGCTCAGGTCTTTTTTTTTTTAAGTAGGAGCTATATTAATGACTGGCCCCTCTCCCTGGCGGTGGGTGGATGCCTAGGGATTCTCGCCAGTCCCTAGTGGAACCCTCCTGCGTGCGGGCTGGCCAAGTGTGAGACCCCCACGAAGCTGATGCTGGACTATGGGAAGGGGACCCATAGTCCAGAGGTTCCTCCTTCTTGGGGGAGTTAATTCTTATTCGTAATTATGAGGCAGGTGCGAAATAAGGTGTGAGACCTCTTCGTGAATTTTATATGGAGAATATTCGGTTGGGGCAGAACTAGACCGACTCATACTGGATGTCATTTTAGTGAGAGGTGCCCCTCTTTAGCGGGAATTACTGTTTGCACCGGAGTTTCTTTTTGTCGTCATTATTCGCTGAGGCTGGTTTCCCTCTCTTCCTTCCGACTCTTAGAAGATATTCCGTGGTGGGAGTGCATGGACTTCTCCCCGTGTTCTTCCATCCGGCTGCTCGAAGTCAGAGCGACTAGACACGTAATACAAGGGGTGTTCATTTAATTCGTGCATTGTACCTGTCATCGTTCTATTCGTCGTCGCTGCTGTCCGGCGGCAGTTTGTCTCTCTCGAAGTATTCTCCTCGGACGCGCACGCATTCTTCCGATGCTCCGCCCAGTTGTTAATTGCCTGTTAACGATCCCACCACGTCGGAACGTGTCAATTGGTGGCTTTCGAGTCCAGCATCCGAAGGAAATCGGCGACCCTTCGGCTCAGCCTTGGGAATAAATGAAAAACTGAAATGGCCAGATCGAGAAAGTAGGGAAAGCTTTGTGCAGCACTTCGGCACCGATTTCCGCGGTGGAGGAGCCATGTCGAGTTACGCAATCCAGGTTTTTTTTTTCTTCACGGATAGCGCGGCGGAGTTTTGAACGCAAGACTCTAGCGTAGGCTTCTCCATTCGTCGTTTTGCCTCGCGGGACGTAATGTGTGAGAAGAATGGCTTTGTAATAAAAAAAAAGTGCAGTATGTTTAGCGGCGGACCTCGATAAAACTTTTTCGGCCGCGGTGAATCGGAATGCCTCCACTGAGAGGACTTTTTGCTCTCATTCATCTTTAGTCACAATTCTTTTTTTTTAAGCTCATTTTGCGCCTCGGCATTTCTTCACACACGGCAAATCGCTGCTGCTTTTGTTCGGGCGTCAATTGGGGAGGGACCCATCGAGCGCAGATTCTTGGCATTTTCAGACGCTCATTCCCGGACTGTTACTCCACGATCTTCATTATTTGTTTTCCATGAGCAATCTGATCTGGGGCGATTGAGCTTTCTTGGCTGCCACGGATTCCCCGTCCCTCCTCAAACCGCTTGTGCCGTTTCAAAATGGTTCTCCTTTTCAAACACTCCTCCATAAATTTCGTTAATTTCCTTGAAGGTAGCAGGCGCATTCAAACCCCTCCTAACACAGTCACAAATAACATGACGTTGCTCGGTTTTTGCAAGTCCTCCGTTTCCGAAATCACTGTACGATATTCACGAGACAAGGGCAAGAAAAACAAACGCAACGCTCGACTGATGAGCACAACTATCTTGAAACTGTCTTTATTGTATTGGAAACTGGAATCGAGGCAGTAAAATGCCAATGGGCACAGGAGGAGGACTTTTCATTATGCCACAAATAATGCTTCTTCACGCTTAAAGAAACGGAAAATTCAAATATGAATCGAAATTGCTTCAGAATTCATTCTGGCTCCCTTTAGTTGTTCCAAATCATGAAATCTAATACGTATAGAAGATCGTGACTGACTGACGCTAATTCTAACCATGTTCTAGAGAAGTTAGAAANGAATTCATTCTGGCTCCCTTTAGTTGTTCCAAATCATGAAATCTAATACGTATAGAAGATCGTGACTGACTGACGCTAATTCTAACCATGTTCTAGAGAAGTTAGAAATCTGAATCTTGGTGCAGAAGTATAAGGATGCAGAGCTCAGAAAAAAAATCCAACTTCAGAGTTACATGCCCGGGGAGACTGATTTTGCAAGCCTAGGTCCAGCCCCCCGACGGAGGGTTAGGTCTACGCCATTCTCATGCGCACACACACTTCCTTCAATGACACGAAGGAATAACTGCTAGATTTTACATTCAGGGGGAATTCAGACATCGGAAGGGTGGGGGGAGGAAGGCTGATTTCGCAGGCCTAGGCCTAACCCATGGATGCACGCTTAGGCCAATACCATTCTCCTTGACTCTGTTTTCCATCCCGCTTCCTTTGTGGAAGAAACAGTTGAGGGTACGTGCCTTGAAGGGACCGATTGAACAGGCCCTTATCTAACCCTTGCATGGACGCTCGGGCATACATCGATCTCGACTCATTTGTTTAAGAGGACATTTTCGGCCTGTTTAGATCCCATCTGCGTGATGAGAACTAGACATGACGGTTATTTCTCACATATGCAAGTGCATGAAACTTTCGTGCCTTCCTGATTCCCGATCTCTTTTCTGGCTTGCGCGAGTCAGCGTTGGTTATATCAAAGGAACTTTTGCTGCAATCGGAAAAGAATCTAAATTGGAATGATAGGGTCATACAATAATTTGCTCATACGGAGGACAAGGCGTGCTGATTTTATTCTTGAAATTAGGCTTTTGTGTCTCTTGGCTTTTTATCAGCACGAAATGCAGAGGAAGTGTGCCAACCATTTTTTTCCATTAAAAAAGAATGAAACATTCCATTTGCGATTCTCACGTGTGATCAGTACATTGAAGTACGTTCATTATGGAGGTCGCGAGTTACCACTGCCTAAAACGTTTGTAGTCTTGCACACCGCGTGGCTTAATCGGCCAGAGGCGTAGTCCTGGCCATTTTCAAATCCAACAGTGATTCGGGTGCTTTCGCAACAATTGCGGGACGACATTGGAGGTTGATTGAAATGTTGAAGAAACGGATGAGGAGAGGCGCGTTTGGGGGATCTCAGAGGGAAGGAATTGTGAGGAGCGTTCAGTCCCTGGGCCTGAAATAAGCTCACGTCACGTTAGGCTTCGTCCCAGGGCTGCATATAGGAAAACCAGGCCAGAAAAGCGAACAAAGTTTGAAATTTCACCGCCGCCTGGACGAGCTGTACTCGAACGGCACGGACTTTTGGCATGCACCTCGTACTTTGGGCGTTCAACTGAAAACGAGCCTGCAGTGTCTGTCGAGGAAACGTGCGTCCTATCTCGGATGTAATCCCCACCGTTGTTCAGGCACTCGTCCCACTGTGAAACGGACCTCGTGATGCCACTGTCGTAGATGTTGGGCTGTCTTGATGTTATCGTCGGATGAGGCGTCGACCTTTCAGAGGTCACCGAAAATGTGGAAGTCGCAAGGCAACGGGTTGGGGCTGTATGCAGGTTGCTCCAGCGTCTCCCAGCCAAACCGGTCCAATCGTTGGCTGTATGTAGGCGGGCATCGTCATGGAGCAGGATCATGTACCGTGACGACTTCCCGGACGTTTGGCTTCGAAGCTACGTTGTAATGCCGATAAGATGTCGCAATCGCGCAAGGCATTAACGGTTGTGCCATGCCACAAGAACTAAATGTGGACATGACCCTTGTGGTCATAAAAGGAAAGAAGGCATCATCATTGTGGCCGACGTTACCTTACCGACCTTACATTTGCAAGTGGGCGGAGAAGATGGATGTTTCCATTACATGCTGAAACGTTTCGTTTCTGAGACATACCATATATTGCGTAACCGCCACTATCCGACCGATAGCGCGGTCGTGGCTTGTCCGCGACAGGTTTCGCCCTCACGGAACCGACAACATCGATGCTTCACGCGGGCCAAGGACAAACGGTACTGTCTCAATATCGCCCGCATTCGAGGATGCATGGCTGTCGTCCGCAGGTGTTGGTGCCACCACGTTTCTCCTCCTAGGGCACTTTCCACCTCTTGAACTGCACGGACCGCCGATGAGTACACGGTTTTATGCTCACGCTTTTCTCTATATATACGCCATGTCCTGTGGCGACCAACACGCATGTGCGAAATCACGTCCATCAATATTTCTGCACTGATTAGCTGAAGGTACAATGTGACGCAGTTAATTATACCAGTTATAACAATCTTATTAACACTCTGCGTACCGTTCACAGAGATTCTTGTTCTTACGCAGGTCATGGCCTATGCCCCAAAAAGTTGTAGCATTGCAGGCATCGAGCTTTAGTCAAAGGTAACCGAGGCTTAGGTCCGAGCGGCGGATCGACGGGGTAAAATGTCCGGTTCGCAATGTGATAAGTGTACACAGTAGGTTTCAGTATAGAGTGCCTTGGTAGGGCACGCTTAAATCGCTATATTTTGCGATATGTATAAGAAAAGTTGTCCACTACAGTAGTTGGAGCATGCGTGATTTTTTTCAGACATCGTGTCACGATAATGGAAAGCTCACTTCGTGTTCCTACGTATGCATTAGCTCGTACGTTTAAAATAGATCATTCGAACAGAAAACAAACCCTTATATGCAACCATTATGTGTTGGACCCGACGGGACAGTGGACAAAGGACAGTGACCGGCTCGTCCGCATCTTGGAATATTTGCGATTCGAGGTGGTAGTCTTTAATTACCGAACTGTTAAAATAGTGAAGACGATCGTCAATAGAAATGCGCGTCATTCCTGCTCCGTATCGGTTTTCATCGCTAAGCGTGGTAATTCCTCTTCGTTATGATGAGTTGCCCAGGCAGTTCACTACCATTCTGTTTCGTGGACTCCTTCGGCAAAGGGGAACAATATTACCTTGGTGCCTACGACGGGAAATTCCGCGCTTTTTTCTGTAGATGGTCTTCGTGCACGAATGATCTCGATCCTTGACTGGAAAACCGAGGCTGTCCTGCGTTCGGGTACTGTCACATGTAGTCATGCCCGTGATATTCATTTCTATCTGCAGATGTAGATGTGTATTCTTTTCCCAGAGAGCTTTTTCAAATAAAATCACAATTAAACTAATATGTGCTCGAACGACAAGATGGGTTAGTGTATTGGGAGAATATTTATTTAAATTGAAGCTTGTTTTCTTGTTTGTTCATTGAGGAGCATACGAGACCTTTAATCCTACACATCGTTTTCAGATCATAGAGGCACTGGGAATCACTTTTTTTTTTTGAGGAAGTTGTATAAGATGAAAGCGCGGACTTCTTCCTTTGAGAAGACCGGAAAAGCTGGCAGGTCAGCTTCCCTTTTTCGTTTCCGGAGCCCTTCCATTCTTTCCAGTAAATTTGAAAAATACGATAACCTCATGAATGATTGTACATCACGGAGGAAGCAGAGCAACCGGCGCGACCTAAAGCAACATGAACGACAGCCCTAGCCTAGTGCCCCTCGTAGATGAAATTACGCTAGCGGCCGCTAAGCTGGCCGTCTAATAGGTGGACGTTTGAACCGCCTATTGTGAGCATAACGTCTCCTTGACAATCCTCTATTCACCTCATTACCCATTCGGAACTGAACCGCTTCATTACGTGGATACACTTACAGCTTACAATACACGGAGATTCTGTTCCTAAACACAATCATCATGATATTCCAGCTGATTGCCACAATCGCCATTGCGATTTAGCACGTTTTCATGAGACTCAAGAGGACTTTGTTGATTTCGTCTTCCTAGCACATTCAACACTCTTGCATCACCGATTAGCTCATGGGCTATTAGCGTTAGCGTATTGTACAGACACCAATGTTTCTTAAACACTACGGACCATTATCCAAGAACTTGTTCGTCGGCACAGAAGGAAGTTACTGCATGAGCGGCACAATGCTAGTGACTAATTCCAGAAAATGCCTCGCCACCACATTACCATGAGGCTCTGAAAGTGTTGCTCACTGGTGCTAAAGTGTGAGTTGCAGCAGGAGCATTTTTCCGTTGTGAAACAAATGCCTCCTCTCACCGCAACTGCAGTGGCAAACGTTGTTTCCGCGCCAGCACCAACCGTTTTTTACCAGCAACAACTACCTCATCGCCGTCCGGTGGGACCTCCTTCAACATTTATTCGTGTTCAACCTCACCTTGCAAAAATCGCCAACATTTTGATGGCTGGTGCACCTCGTTTACGCTACATATAAATCAGATACTTGTTAGACTATTATTTTGACGTCATCAATCATGAGAACTCAAATAAATCGAACATGACATGAAACGCAAACGGAAAACTATTGCATGGAAGCGATGGTACGAACCGCCACATCTGACCTAACGGAAAAAAAAAATAAATACCGAAAGAAAACACCTCAGCACAGAATGTATTCAAATGAACATGGAGTCGATCAGTGAAAACGTGACACGCATTCAGTTAGCTGTGTCAAGCAAAGGGTGCTACTAAGTATGAAGCCTATGGAAATAATAGGATGAACCACACTGATATAGCCCGATGGACCTGGCACTAATTGCGTTGGATGGGCAAGCCTTTGGCCTAGTATAGCATAGCCCCATGGACCTGGCGCTTAGAGGGGTGGATGACCTAGTGTGTGGTCTAAAATGATCTAGTCTCGAAGGCTTCGCGCGTTGCGGTGATAGCCACCAGCACAACTTCTTCCCAGCAAACTTAATACTCTTGCGTCATCGATTAACTCATGGGTTATTAGTATTAGCGTATGGTACAGGTACCACAGATTCTGAAACAGTACGGGCCACTTCCAAGAACTTGTTAGACTTCAGCACAGAGGAAATTTAGCTCATGTGCAGCAGAAGCACTTTTCCGTTGTGGCATCATTGTGAAACAAATGGCCCCTCCCTACAGCAAAATGTACAGTCTGACAGTGCTCGCTGCGCAAACGACTGTAGTGATTTGAGATGACATGGAGAGGCCTGACAAAATGTCCCAAGTTCCGTGGTGTAATAATAGCACACCTGACCGGCAAGCAAGAGGTCCGGGTTCAATCCCCGGCCGCCCCACGGCTTTCGACACCTGAATGTTGCGTTCCTTGCATAAAGTTGCCTAGCAGGCTGCATGGCTCTCATATTCCTGAGCTCAGCATTCGCTGCCTCTTGCTGTTCAGCGGTCATTTATTATCTGCAGCGACTGCCTCATCTCCGTCCTGTGGGACCTCTTTCAACATATTTATTTTCACGTTCAACCTCACCTCGCAAAAATCGCCAACATTTTGATGGGAGGAGCGGCCCGTTTGCGCGACGTATGAAACAAAGAACTTTTGTTATAATTTTGATTTCATCAATCATGAGAACTCAAATAAATCGGCCATGACATAACGCAAACAGAAAACTATTGCATGGAAGTGACGTCCCGAACCGCCATGCCTGACCTAACGGAAAAAAAAATGAAGAAAAAAAACTTAGGCTTCGTACTTTGATTGACACAGCTATGGCTCAAACTGATATAGCTCAATGGACCTGGCGCTAAAAGCGTTGAATGGCCAAGCCTATGACCTACAATAGCATAGCCTGAAGGACTTGGCACTTTGAGGGGTGGATGGCCTAGCCTATGCCATGAAGTGACGTAGTCTCGTAGGCCTCGCGCGCTGGGTTGGCAATCACCACAACTCACGGGCTCTTCGAATTAAAGTATAATGATGGCTTGGAATGGCGCAGCTTTGTAGGCATGGTCTATGACCCAGTAATGGCATTGCATCTGAGGCCCGCAGGTGGGGGTGACAGCCACGACTATTGCCGCCACCACAACTTTTGACCTTTTCGAATTATAGTATTGGGTATAGTATCAGATTAGATGTGCTGGCCCGGTGTAAAATGTACGTAGTGTATAAGTACATGTAGATATATTGTATTCCTTCCAACAGGACATGCAGAAGAATCACCAGCGAGAATGAACGGTCGCATCAAGGCCGTTCGCAAGCTAGTCCCAGCGAAGACTTTCGAAGAGGGCGCGACTAAACAGGCTCGATCTAAGCCCTGACGAGTTCACTCCTGCTCGAGCTACCTGTCGACCCGCAAACGGGTTCGACCGAAGCCCCGAGTACGGTGGAAACCTCCCCCTGTGACGGCCCGGGAAAGTAACGGAGGACGTAGGCCGGTGCAATTAGGCATCCTCCCTCTCTCTCTCTCGTGTGGAGACAGGGACATGCCCGTCGGTCGAGTGGGACTCGTCAAGGAAGCAAGCAAGAACGGCGGATGAGCTCATCCCGGTTGTGGATGAAAGAGTGTTAATAAAAAAAACATGCTTTGTTCACGAACTTCCCACTGTAAACTCCGTTTCACCCGAACCCCATACCGTAACAATATCGACACTAGCAAGTGGGCATGACTATGTTACAGTACCCGAAGTAAAAACGGCTTCGGTTCAAGGATGGATTGCATTTAGGCAGGAAAATTATTCATGGAATATCAGTCCAGAATGTCCCGTCGTAGGGATGTAAGCAATAGTTTTCCTCATGTCTGAAGCAGGTCATGCGGTAGTCCGACTGCCTGTTTTCCGCCTGGGCAACTGATCATAACGAAGAAACACACTTGGCAACGAAGCCGATATGTATCGATGTATTCCATCAACGTAAATGATCTAGATCTATGTAGTTCTTGATACGATGGCTTCGCGTTCCGATCCCAGTTCTTAGGGGAGTGGCCAGATGCATATCTTCTCTCTGCGTCGTTTACATCCCATGTGACTGCACTTCACTGTCAACTGGGGCATGTCTTTGATGCGTCTCTGCTTATTTCCAGATTGCTGAGTGTCGCGTGATAGAAGTCAGTGATATAATAAAAATCATGAGGAAAGTAGAAATCAAAAGAAAAGAATGTCAGTGTCAATGGGCAAGAGAGCAAAATGAATAGCATGTAGATGCTATTTTTGTGGGTAGACGGACTTGATGGCGTCAAGAAAGTCAAGGAATGGTCTTGGAGTGTCATGGACAGAACGCCACCAGGCTTCGATGAGATGCATTTGCAGCATCTTCGATGTTCCCCGCCCACGAGTTTGTATGCGGGCCTTGACTGAAGCCCAGTGACTTTCGATAATTTGGGTATTGCAGCCAGTCGCGGGATCCGAAAGTGCTGTTAGTGATTCACGGTCTTGTGGATGTATCCGTGCTGGCTCGAGGTCGCATATGCTGCCCATTCATCCGACCAGATCTCCGTCCCCGGAGCAATGTGCCGTCTGATGATGGGCAGCAGAGTCGCACGTTCCCGCCTCTGAACGTGAAGCAGACGCATTTCCGTGTGCCCATCATGACGCCCGGCCATTTCAAAGACCCATGGTCCGGCTACGACGTCCCCCTAGTTTTCCCATGATGGAACGGCGTTGCCTTGCATAAGGCGGCCTTTGTTGTTTTTCCGCCGGGCCCTGCAAATATGCGCTTCCTGATACTCTCGTGTAGACAACATATCAGAGATTTGAAGAGAGGCACGCGAAGCTGACCGAAAGTAGCTTTCATCAATCTGGATCACTTCTCCTGGGCCACCCATTGGCCGCGCATTCGCGAAGAGCGTCCGGAGGATTTCTCTCGCGAAGTGCCGCCAGTCAATAAAGGTCTCATTTCGAAGGCTACTCAGTTCTCCCGCTAACATGAGCTTGCTCTTGGTAAAGTCGTAGGCCCACGTCCAGGCAAGCGCCAAGATGACTCTAATGGGGAGCTTCGAGCAGGGCCGACTCGGGCGATCCTGAAAAGCAAAAAAAACACCCACCTGACATCTGTTGTGGACATTGCACCCCAATTGCTTGCCTTCCCCTCCTCGCACTCCATGCCATGCCCCCTTGCACTTCTTGCAGCGGAGGATCGCTTATGTTTTCCCCCGCATTACTTTAGTGGCATCCCTCAGGGTTCCACTGCAGCCTGCTTTAAGGCAAGGAGGCGGTTGTTCCTGATCAGCTGCGTTTCCCCTACATACATAACGAACCCAAAAAGCGGTAAATGAGTAGGGTATTCCTACGGTATGCGCACACCCCCGTGCACACTGCTGCTTCCGAGACCAAAAGAGACATCAGTCGATATCATTAACCAGTAAAGTAGGCCCTAGCCCCTCACACCATGAAGCGACGTCCGTCAGTTGACGATTGAGGCAAAACCTTTGGCTTAATACAAAGGGACCGCCTTTCTATCTCAGTCCATGGTCTCCTCTCCAGGAGGCACGAGAGGCCATTATCTCACAAGTTTCTGCGACTTTAGTATAGTAGTAGAGTCTGGCATAATGAAATGAAAAAAATGTCAATCGTTCTCGTCGTCTTCTATTGTACGTCTCTCCTCATTGCAGGTATTGTAGCATGATCTCATTTAGGATATCCGTGGATGGTTCTCCACCATCCTTCAGAAAGATGGCCTTGCAGCATCTGCTGCGTGGTTCCCCGCCCCCTCTTCACTACTCGCTGTTTCGTGGCCCCCCATTACACTTCGATGCGTTGCGTATTCTTGCGTCTGGGAAACAAATAGCAATGAATATGTGCTAAATGGGACTCGACGTGATGAAGAACTGATATCTCACCCGTAACCGGATTCACGAAATTCTGAGCGATTGTCTCACGAACATATCCCATCCTGCCCAAGTCTCCGTATGCGGCCCATTGATCGGATCTAATTGTGGACCCCGGGAGAATGTGGCGTCGGATGATGGGAAGTAGTGTACTTCTATCACGACGCGCCATTATAGCGAGGCGAGTCTCCGAGAAACCCCCGTGCCGCCAAACCATACCAAAAACCCAGGGACCTACAACGCGGTCGTCGTAGTTCCGTCTGGGTGAAGGGAAATTATTCCCTGCTAGGAGCCGACCCTGGTTGTTTTTACGGCGCCCACTGTAGAGTCAAAGAAGTTGTTACATATGAATGACGTTGTCACCTCATCTGTGCAAAATTTGTTTTCGTCATCCAAAGCAATTTGTATCGTGCCATCTACTCACCGGAAGCAACTTTAATCGATTTCAACAATCTCTCCGACACCCATCATAGGAGGGGCAGCCTGAAAGGCATTGTGCAGAACTTCGCGAATGAAATTCCGCCAATCTACCAGCGTTTCATCTCGAAGTGGTGAGATAAGGGATGAGAGGCAGTCCTTCGTCTGCGATATAGTGAGATCTTTGGCCCAATAACAGACAATCAAGTGAATTATTCGGACAGAAGGTTTGGTGCAAGGCCGGTCGTTCTCGTCCTTGAAGGGGAACTAGGAGCCACCGTTCCTCCCTCCACCTGCGCCCCCATAAACATTGGGACCCTTCCTGGCGCTCCAATATTTGTTACATTTCCTACACCGCACGATGGGATATCACCTCCCCTGCCTTCCCGCTCGCGTGGTATCATAGAGCGTGCCTGTGTGACATCCATGGGAAATGAGCAACATGCCCGAGCAAGAGACCCAATGCATCGAAAAATGTGGCAGCTAAGTCAGAGGAGGAACTATGATCACATACCATTATAGCCAGGGACAACACAGTTGTGAGCCTGGGTTGTGCAATCCGGCAGAAGACCCTGCCGAATTGCGAACTTAAAAGCCGCCTCATCCGTCCGAAGGGTTTCCGTGATTCAAGCATGTCGGGATCGATGTGGGCCATGTTGATGAAGGAGAATGAGTTCTACTACAGTGCAAATATTCCTGCCCTGGCTTTTTACGAGCGATAATCCCCCACCCCCGTGTTCCGCCCCCCTGACCCTCCCACGTTCTAGGTCGCGAAGGTCAAGATTAATATACTTTTCCTATGGGCGTTTATGTAAGCAGCTTCCTTCCCTGGGTATTTTTGTTTATATTTTGCACATGTAGACATTGCTAAAGTGCGGCATGAACGAAAAAGGATAATGGTTGACGGGGTTATCCATTGTATGTATTTGATTATGCGAAAAACTCGAAAGGGAAGAAAATGGGTGTTAGCGGCATCTAGCGTGAGATACACAAAAGATGCATGAATGCGTTGTCACCTGACGATGGCGTTCGAACTTGAGCAATGTCTGCCAGTTCTCGTTCATGCGAGATATGAAACAGTCCTTAATATATATCTGCGTCTAGGCATTGCACATAACATAATCGATGCATGTGGGGGGTGTGCGTGCACATTACCGTTCCCCTCTCATTGGTATTCCTACGTTAAGTTTTTCGTAAAAGTACAGGTGTAGGAACACGAATTCAACCTTTCGTTGACGTCACGATCTTGTGAAAATAATTTCTTGCTTTTTTTTTCAATGACATTGATCAAAGGGAAGGTAGTCATGCTCTATTATGTAAACTTGAATGAATGTCCGCTTGTAGGTATAATGATTTGAACTCAGTCTTAATTAAAAAGTATATTTAATTGTAGTTTGACTCAAACACGGCATGTTTCAAATAAATAAAGGGGGAAAATGCATCTGAGTGGGTATCACCTTACGAAATGCACATCTTCTTGACTTGCGACATCTTGGCGTGCTTCTTGCCTGCCTCATTCCCCGGCTCAATTTAGTAGAGTTTATATATCGCGCGAGTGGAGCAACGGTGCTTGTCTGAAAGATATTTTCTGGTAATTAAACATTTTATCATATACGGCCTAGAATTACGCTTCCTTAGCCTAATACGCGCGGTGACCATAAACGCATATCTTTCCGGGCTACAGGCTAGACGGACGAATTTAGGCAACGTCCCATCACTACATTTTTCAACGCGGATGAGGTCACTGGTACGCAGGAGCAACTCCGTGTATCTCATTTCTAACCCCATTGTTTTACCCTGTGGCTCGTCGTCGAAGAATGTGCTTTCCTCCGCCATAGGCTAAGCGGAAAGACCCGAGTCGATACGCTTTCTCATGCCAATAGCGTATGCGAAGGTGTTTCTCTTTCGCAGCATGATGAAATCGCCGTATCCATGGTACTATTCTCGCCCGGTCGAGAAATCAATTCTGTCTGTGGGCTAAGGATAGCAGCTCTTCCAAGAGCAACGATTGCTGGGGTGAATTCATCCGCACGAAGGAAGATGAGAGGGAGATTCGTTTGAAAGGCCCAAGCCTAAGCCGAACCCACGGATGGATGCATAGGCTTATACCATTCTCGAGAACATTTTACGTGTTCGCAATAGGAGAATTAATTGTATAGTACTTTGCGAACAGGTGCACAGTATTACTTAGATTGTATTTCATTGGAATCTACGTACCTTTCGGTTCATAATATTGTGTAGAATGTATCTGTTTCAGCCATGAGGCTCGACTAAGGTCTAGGAACGAGCCAGCCCCTGTCTTTGTCTTTTCCGTCTCGAACACTTCTCGGTCGAACGAGAACCTGTCCTCTGTTCGGATCATCCACTTCATTAAGTATAAATGTAGGAAAATAGAGCTTTCCACTGTTATGACGATCTGAAGTAGCAGTAGAGAGACTTGTTTTAAATGCCATGCATCAGAAGGAAGGCCTACACTATTATTAAAGCTATAGCGATGCTCTGGAACTCGATGATCCGAACGAAGAATTACGCATACTTGTAAATCGATTCGGTATTTGCATTAGGTTACGAGGCCGGTACGAGTTGAAATGGCGCGACCGATTCCAGGTCCAGTCCAACTCTGTTGCCATTTAACCGGGCGGAAACCCGCTGTGATGAAAGTTGCAGTTATGGAGAAAATGTAGCGCCTAATCGAAAGGCTCCGAGAAGTTCTAGACACGCTCCAGACCCTCCCGAGCCGCCTCCGATTTGCACGCGTGTGGAACTCCATGTAATCCTGAGGGAGTACGTGCCTGTCGGCTCGGAGGGATCTTAGCTTTGCGGCATGTCAAGTAGCTTGTAATTGAACAGCTCTCGCCTTGCATCATCGACCGCTCTGGTTCTTTTTCGAGCACATTATTGAGTATGGAATCATGTTCCTGGTGAGATATCGAGCACATAATCGGGCTATAAGTTGGAAGTGTGAAAATGTTCACTGCCAGACTTAATGGAATATAGAGGATCTGAATAGGCCGAGAGGAGAAACTGTACCCTGTGAACTGGCCTGTGGGACCCATGCGTTAACGCATCCGCATTAAATGACTTTGCGGCCTAACTGGCCTCGGGTTGTGATATCTCGGCCTGACGCGCGAAGCTTACGTGCCGATGCATTTCCAGGCCATAGGTTTACGCGGAACGTCAAAGAACAATGTGGGTGTGCCTGTTAACATTCAGAATTGTCGGTCGGGAAATTTTGCTCTCGTGGAGTGGAGAGGTAACACTCCGATAATTCTTTTCATCGATAGGGTCGCAATAAAATTGTCGGTCGATACGCCACTTCGTGTGCTCGCATCGACGTATCTTCTATGGCCGCGGGGCGGATTCGAGGAGATTGGGTTGGTTCTTCGATTCCGCTGCCACGAAGCATGCCTCACAAGTAATTTTAAACTCCCCGCTGTATCTATATTATTTCCACTTTTCCCCTCAAACCTATGCGTTTCGGAACCTCTAGTTGTATTGCTTAAACCTTGCGCGTGCGGCCTACGAGCCTAGCCTGGATGGATGGATGGAAGGACACTGGTTCGTGTGTACCAAAGCGCTTATGGATGGGAATTTGTTAGCGGGAAAACGAGCGACGAGATTTTCCTTTGAGCAGTGGCAAACGGAGCAATGTTAATCTGCTTTCGGACGCATAGGTTAAAGTTGTACTTGGGGAATGTGACGGGCTATGGACTGTGATTACGGTGTGACGTGTTTTGTCACGGTCAAGTGAATGTAGCTTCAGGAAGAATCCTCATGGATTTCATTGCGCCAAAATTTAGGCAGTCACTGTAGAAGGTAAATATTAATCAGAAGGTTCCTGAATATTGCTACAAATGCATTTCTCGTATTGACTTGAGTTACAATAAAAGTTGAAAGGGCCACATAATGATAATGCTGAAAGAAGGTAGGAACTGCCCTGCGTAGCTGTCTCGTTTTCTTCGGGTTCGTGAAACGGTCATCTTTGAAATGATGTTGGCATATCTGTTAGAAAGTATTGTCATGGCTTTGGGCTCACGGCCTCTAGCAGGACACGATGGCGAATGGGAGAATCAAAAGGACCCTCAGACAGGTGACAAGGTCTTATTGGTATACGGGGGGGGGGACAACACAGAGAGTGATCGGCGGGGTGTCGGTGGGGTGATATAGCCGGAGAAGCTTGGCGTGGAGGACGTGGCCGGGAAGGCTTGTTCAGGAGGTGGATGACTGGCGGACGCAGGGGGGTTCTACTCGTCGTCCGAGCTGCGGCGTCGATGGTACTTTTCGCCTGCTGTACCGCGGGGGGTGTTCAAACTGAGTTAGAATCCTGTGGAGAATGGGGACGGAACACGGGGATACGTCCAGCCACCCGAGGGCGCGGGTCGATCAGGAAGGCTGGGTATTGCTCAGGAATGGATCGTTAAGTTCATGAAAACACTAAGTTCAGGATTGTAGGATTACGCAGGTCACGCATGATGTTCGAGTTGATCTTGGTTTTCTTTTCCTCCCAGTGCAATATTGGGCTTGGACCCTAGGTCCATGCCTTGAGGCCGGACCCCATGTAAAGTTCAGTATTTTTAGGACGTTGTTGACTTAATAGAACATTTCTAGCACCGGGTTAATGGTCCTTCTAATGCCCAGGTGCCAGACGTATGGGCACTAAGTCTTATCTTAATCATAATCTATTGGCAATTACAAATGGGGTGGTCAACTTGACCCGGGTCTGGGTCAAGCGACCCTAACGCCACCTCTGGGCCATTCCGCGCTCGACTCACTTTTATGTCCGTGATAGTATACATATTTATGGGAGAACCTCGGACCGTGCCCACGTACTTATAGGGCGTTAGTTTGTCTGGTTTCCGAGTCAGGAATTAACGTGCTTGTGCTCAACGTATAATACCCCCCTGAACTAGTAGGCTCTAAACATGTATTTTTTCTACGTCTACATGTGCTCACCGATCTTGGGGCATTCGGGAAGCGAAAGAACTTTGTGTAGTGTCCATCTGCCCTTTCGTTCCTGTGGCATCCGGCTGCTGAACGATATCTTCTTCCATGAGCCTTCATTCGCACTGATCGACAGGACACGGTGCCATCATGAAATGATGTTTATTGAAAAATGAAGCCTCCCAAGGTGTCTAGACTGTGCTCGACTCGAGACTCGGTCGGTTGGCTTGATAGGGGGGGCAGGGCGTAGGTCGAGCCTGGATTCGGGAGCGGTTGGAAATTCTTAGTCGTGAAGGTGTTTTCAAAGTTTAAGGTACTAGGGACACCAAGAAATCGACCCCCCTGGATGGAAATTCTGTTCTGTAATTGTTGTAGAGGACCTCAAGGAAGGCCTCTGGAGCCCCTCACTGAGGTCTTCAGGTGAACCGCATGACCAGAAAGTAGGGTCAAAGGTCACGGCTGACCCACTCCTCTTTGAAAGCCGCTAT
>CAJPEV010003482.1:0-30515 GCA_905338385.1 Darwinula stevensoni | reverse complement strand
GTTTTAAAGGATCTCTAATGGGGATAAACTAATTCCAAGCTTAGTGCAGATGGAAAGTTGTGGCTCGAAAACTCATCGGCGCAGTTGCTTCGGAGGGATATTCATTGCACCAAGGATGAGCAGGCTTCCCTGCTGCGAAAAACGTTAATGTCGATGCGGAAGATTTATTGGACCATTTAAGGTATTTATATCCCTCTCAGACCCAATGAGGTTACCCTGAATTACCATTCCCTTCTCCACTGACATTCTTTGCATGATCCATGAAAGTAGAGATGAGACATTAAAAATTCAACGCGGTTCCATGCGCGTCATAATCATTCCATGAGATATCTGAATGATTATACCCATACATTTTTGAGGCCATCGGGTATTCCTCATGCTCACAAACGAATGAAGTTGTTGGTTTGGGAACCACTAGGGCGAGAAAGTTTACAATTTGGGAAAATTGGACCATTATCTTCTCGGGAAGCCAAAGATTAGCTGAAAATCGGACTACGAAGTTTGAGATGAGGGTGCCATTTGCCCTCTCGGGATGAAGTGGTTGTTTTCAGGGAATCACTGAAGCAGCTGCCACCATCGGAGGGAGGATATTGCCACCCTCCGATGGTGGAAAACTCCCCTATCGATCGGTGTCATATTAGATACGACGTCCTCGGAAGAAGTAAAAAAGTTATTAATGGGGGAAAATCGCAATCACTCACTCGGAAACACGCAACTTCCTAATGCAAAGTGCACTTTACCCATCGAAGCTCTGGAAAAGGGTGAAACCAGCTGCCAGTAAAATATTATCACTGACTGCAACTGAATCCGCGATTTACTCAGAGAGGAAAATTGCTTTCCATATATCACTACGTTGCAGGCTTTTCCTTAATTCTCCACGGTGTCATCCATCTTGTGAACTTCAATGTGCCCTTGAGGATATGCGAGGGGCGGGGAAATTGATATGGTACATCCATTACGGTACATCCATCTCGAGGCAATCGAATTCAATTACATTTCCATACTGCTTACGATAGACACATTTTTTAATGCGAAAAGTTCAATTGTATCTGGTAAATTGTGTCAAATACACCTGAAATGGGAAAATTAATTAAATATTCATGACTTGTTGGGGAAATAAGATAACAATCTGAGAGGGTGGAGAATATGTGCAGCCTGCATTGCGGGCAGCCGGAACAGCCGGAAGGACCAGCGGGCTCGCCCGCTACGCAGGGGCTCCATTCATTCTTTCCCCCTCCTCCATTCATTCTTTCCCCTTCTCCATTCATTCATTCGTTTCATTCATTTTCCTTCCTTTCTTGGTTTTCCAAGCTCCGAGGGAAAGCTGCTTTCAGGCTCGTAAGCGGCTTTTCCGGAAATCCAGGAATTTAAAAAGACTTTGCGACGCACCATCAGCCGGTGGCTCATGCCTGCTCGATATGATATTGGCCGGATATCCGGCGGATCGTGTGAGGAGAATGGTTTTCACACCAGGAATATTTCGAGATTGATCCCTTTAATCCAAATGCTAATTTAAGGAAGGCAAGGAAATACAGGGAGGTTCTTCAGCGAAGACTGATAAGCCTTCGCTGAAGAACCCCTTGTTGCCTATTGCCGAGGTTTGGAAGCCCTTTGAGGGATTATGAGTCTTTCCTAACGGAGCTCCCGAGGTATTACGATAATGCGCTTAGAGCTCATTCGGTTCCATACACCACCCCCATACACCAACCCCATACACCACCTCCATACACCAAGATCCTCCTTTCGTGTGATCCACGAAGACACGAGGATGCTAGATAGTCTCATACACGGTTTATTATTGCCCATATGAGCTCGTTATTCACGGATGGGAGGCGAGAGCGAGGAGCTTGTTTGGATTATCGGATTACCGGATGTGTGGAGTGTCCTTCATGCAGGGAGCATGAGGTTAATGTTCCTTCATTCCCGGAATCCATCCAATCTCGTTCCCGAAAGGCTGGCATCATTACGCCTTCATCAGGTACCTGATGTACCTCCCAGAAACGCTTCCCAGAAACGCTTCCCAGAAACGTTTCCCAGAAACGGCCTTCATTTCTCGGAACAACCAGACCGGCGTCGCATGGGGTCGCTCGATATCGGGGCTGGAGGAATAGGGGGGAACGAACTTGAGACTCTCTCGATGGAAAATATATGCAGAGGAAGGCTATTCTCGGAGATGGTTGGAATCCCAGGATTAGGTCCTTTGCCTTGCAAATTCTCGAAGTCCTCCCCCTTTTCTTTCTGATGACCCTTCTGTGGAAACATGCTCGGTGCATCCTGCTTCATTCGTGGGAAGAAAATTTAGAGATGAGTTGGTCAGACTCCCCGATGGATCTGAGAAGGCGCTCCCTCTCAGCAGCGTCTCCCTCGCGGAGTGGGCGGCTTCATCCTGCATTGATGCCGTGGGGGACAGATTCCTCTCCGCTGAAGCACGAAAGGAGGCCGGAGAGGCAAGCAAATATTCAATGGGATGGATGTGGATCGTTTGAGGAAACGAGATGGCATGTCTCGGCTGAAGGATGTCCGTTTCAGTCGGCCTGTAACTGGACGGAACAGGAATGCATAAAAAAAAATAATTTTAAATTTAAATTTTTTTAATTAAAAAAAATTTAAAGTCCGTGCAGGACTCAGCAGTTTCCCAAGTAGGATACTTTTTTTTCAGTACTTTCCTTCAGCAGAAGTCATTTATCACGCGTTGTTGACATTCAAGGTCATATTCTTGTCTGATCGCGATGTTCGCGATGTTCGCGATCAGTCGGAAGCGAAAAGAGGTCGCATCTCCCGGCAGGATGCTGGATGAAAAGAGGAAAAGATGACTCCCGAGTCTCTCTACGAGGACCTCGGAGTCCTTAGAGGAAAATCCTCGAAGCCCTAATTCGCTGGTTCTGGAAGCGTGGGCCCAAACGCTTCTTACTTTAAATTGAAAAGTTCCTAATTTGCTTAATTGGCAGAGAAAATTGGTTTTTCTCCATGAGCGCATTAAGAAAAAAACAATTATATTCTCATAAATAGGCTATTCATTTATTAATTAGTAAGTATTAATTATATGTTAATAATCTCGAAACCTCGAATGCGGTCCTTCATCCCAAAGCCATCCTCCCCTACTTGTTGCAAGACGCATCGTCCCTTCCAGGAATCTCTCCAGGAATCTCTCTAGGAATCACCTCCCGACATGCCGACGTGTGGGCGCATGTGGCGCCTTTCCAATTCTGTTTGCTCCGTGCCTACATACTTATCGGAGCTTCCTGCTGACCGGAAATGAATTCTCGGAAAGAGTCCTTTCGTGTCCTTTAAGGTCCTTTTATGTCCTTTCATGATTTTTTTTTTGCGAGTTGACATTCAATCTCGGCAAGGGTCAAGAAGTTTTCTTGACAGTTCCCGCGGGACTCGCCCGCGTCGTTTCGCCTGTTTTTCGCCTGGGACTCTCCCATGCAATCATACTCCTCCCTTACACTTTTTAAGATTTTAAATTCATTTAAAAAATATTATTAAAAAAAAAATAGAATTTGAAATTCAGCAGAACTGAAGGACAATGTAGTCCTTTTCCTGCTGAAAATATGATAATTTCCCTTCTTGCTTACATCGTGGAGCCGATTTTTTTCCTCTGCGGAGATAGCGGATGGCAAAAACGAATCGGCAGAAAGAAAAATAAATTGGCAGATGCCGGATTGAAGAAAACGGCCAGAAAACGACAACGCGTTCGCTGTGAAAGGATGGGGAGGAAGCCAATTTTGCGATTGGGCCAATGGCGGTAATCGGGCCAATCTACATATACGGGTGGGCAAAAAAAAAGATCATTTTGAAGAGTCGTCAATCTCTTTGTAGGCTGTCGATTTTGATTAAAATGGGTAGGTTTATAGTGCGACAAAACTAGAGTTTGTGTGCCAAATTTCAGTCATCTGACTTCAAAAATTAGGAATTGTAATTATTTTCTGATGACCAATGACAAAATGTGCTGTCGAAAATATCGATATAACCCTGAGGCCGGGATGAAACGGAGGTCCGAATTCTTTGACCTTCCATCCCTGCAGGATGCTGCAAAGGATGACTGGGAGGCACTGCCTCAAAGGTTTATTGACCTTCTGTGGTGTCATCTGTGGTGTCATTCATCTGTGGTGTCATTCATCTGTGGTGTCCCAGACTACAGGCTTGCGTTACGCCAAATTGTGTGCTTTCGTGTTTGACGTTTTTTCATCTGTTTTTGTTATGTTTGCTTGCTTGTTTGTTTCTGTCAGCTGTGGGAATTTTAAAGCTAAAACTGCTGAAATGAAAAGCTGAAATGAACACTTACTTCGTCGCAATTGTCGTGAATTGAGGGAAAGAGAGAGGGACCCATCTGAGTCATGAAAATTCTATGAGTAGCAGACTCAAACGCTGCCTTATAATTAATCTGATCATTCTCTTCAGAGGATCGAAGCCCGGCCCGAGCGTTCAGAACTTTCTAAGGAAAAGCAATTCCGAGAAATCATTTGAGAAATCGAGAACTTCAAAGCATCCCTCGCCCTCCGATGAATCGAATTAATAAAATCAATTAAAACATTATTGAGATGCGATTGAGACGAGTCTGCACGGGCCTTATAAGCTGCATCATGGTTAAGGAAAGTCTGCGCAAAGTATATCCGGTAACGAACATTTCCTTTGTTCTAGCAACGAACCTGGCATAGATTAAGGAAAGTCTGGAAATATGTATTCCCTGATATGAAATTTTCTCTAAGAGTTCTTTGTAATTTTAGAGTTGATTTTCCGTGGTTTTTGGATAATTAGAAAAAAAAAAACATTTTTTTCCCATGATGTTGTGGAGTCGTACCCTCGATCGCGACAGCAGCTCGCAATTCAAGCCATTAGTGTGTTGTTCGAAAAAGTTTGGGGAGACGTGACTCGCTGTGGATCGGGATATCCACGCTATAACTTCCACATACGAGGCTGATCTCACCGTCAGCGAAGGACTCCACCACGTCCGGCTGGAGCCTCCAGTTCTTGAATTGTCCATGTCGTCAGATGTTTGATGTTTCAGCTGGGGAGCGGGAACCCTGGCGGTGCCGCTGAGGCGGAGGTCGCCCGAGAGCATCATGTACCGCACTCTAGTCTTCCTCCTTTGACAGACTGCCCCAGCTAGACTGCTCCAGCAGCGAGTATGCATACATACTGGATCTTGTTTATATCACACAACGTCGCATACTTGATGAGTTACTCTCACCCATGTTAACCCTACAGGAGATATTGTGCAACTGCGATAGCTGTCGTCGAAGTTGACACGGAAAAAAATTGTATATATGATATATGTCAGATTAATTCATAAATAATTTCCGTTTGTTGCCAACTGTTTTGAAACGATTGTAACTTGTTTCAAGTTTGACGCGATAAATCGTGTTATATGTCATTCGATCGAGAAAACTGTAGACTTAAAATTGGAAAGACAATAAATTGCATATTATCAAAAAGTCTACAGTTTTCTCGATCGAATGACATATAACACGATTTATCGCGTCAAACTTGAAACAAGTTACAATCGTTTCAAAACAGTTGCCAACAAACGGAAATTATTTATGAATTAATCTGATATTTACAGGGTAAATTATGCTCTTCAAACAGTTGGAGAGAAAAAACTGCTTGGGAAAGCCCTTTCTACTGCGCAGCGGTAAAGTAATTTTCTGCAAGGCAATTGAATTATCATTCTAGTAATATTCCATTGCACCCTAATTTCCGAATTGGAGACTAAAGCTGCATTTTGGGCAGAGATGAATATTCTCTTGAGGAATTATCGCCCTAAAACTAGAAATGAAATTCGCAAATCCCCTTTTCCGAAGGCGACTGACCCGCTTTGGCCAAAATGGGTCGCCTTTTTCTCGTGGACTGCATCTTCCGTTCTCATGCAGAAGTCCTCCGATTGGAAGAGGACTCAATTTGTCTGGCCATATTCAGAATGACAGGTGAGGGGATGTCCTGAGAGAGCTGGTTTTGACGAAGAAATTCAAAGAAACATTAAGATGGTTCCACGAATGGAGACAGATTGTTTACTCAGAATCCGCTTTTGACTGGGATTGACATTTAAAAAGCATTTTCCGGGAACTCCTCGGGGTAATTTAGCGTGCAAAAGTGGAGTCTCAACGAAGGGCGACTTTAAGGCGATAGGGCGAGTGCTTTCCTCTTCCCATTGGGACGTGGATGGAGTCGCTTAAGGAGTCCCAAAGGGTTCTTTCCAAGCTTAATATCGAAAGGAAGGACACTTCGCCTTCCCTGTCTGGTTTATTCATTTTTCTCCCTCTCCGCCTTCGAGGGACTCCCCAAGGGGCAATGGAAAGCTGGAGTCAGAAGTCTACTGGGACAGATTAGAGCCAGGATGGGCTTTCTCTAAGCCCTTTAAATTTCCATAGTCGTGACTTGCCTATACGATGACCGAAAAAATGGGCTTCATTGAAAAGAGAGAACGAGAAAATGCCTTCATATTCGCACTGAAACCGCAAAATACTTGATATTTTATGCCCCCTCCTCAGGCCTCGTTTCGAGGTTGCACCAGTGCATGTGGCTCGAAATTTTTATTTTAAAGATTCAGCATTTCCCACGGGACTGAGGAAGTTCGACCCGCGGTCCCACCTAAATTTAACAAATATGTTGATGTCGGAATAAGCAATATCCGATGGAAAAGTAATGGCATGATATTACCACTCTATGTGCCGAATTTCTCTTGGTACGTGCGCGACAGTGATTAAAACGAGCTGTTTTATCTGAAAAGCATGATATTGACATTTAATCGCTTCATGGAGAAGAGTGGAAGTATTCATTGAGTAAGATTGAAAGCGATCTTTCCTTCTTTGGCCACATCGCGAAGTTGCATCAAAAAAAATTTTTTTTTGGAAGTAATGAGTTATTTCAATCTCAGTGAAAAAAAGTTATCCGACCAAGGAAGGCGAAGGATTTTCTGAGGCTGCCGCCATTCCAGGAATTTTCATTTTATTCCCCTTGGAAATCCCTTTTTTATTATATGCATTATGGATGAAATCTCCCACCTCTTTTCGAGCACGCGAGGCCCCAGGGTTGCAGCGCGAAGTGCCTAAATAATAAAATATTATAAGTATTTTTTATTATATATTTTAGATTCTTTAGAGGATGCACAAGGAAATCAAGTTTCCGCACTAATCCGCGATAATCAAATTCTCCCATAGCCCACTCAAAAGTGGCTGCTATTCATACAAGCTTCCCATTCGAGAGTGTGAGATGGAGGCGAGAGTGGAGAGCTTGGATTGCCCGGCTTTTCCGCAGGGAGGGGGAGTCCTTGGTGCACTGAAGGATGAGGCTCGGGTCTCTCCATTCCCCAGACTCCGTCTCTCTCTCTTTCTCTCTATTTGAAAATCCGGGCTGGAAACAGCTATACATTCCAGCTGGTAACCAGGTGGAGGGTGGAAGAATTTGGTCAACAGAAATTCATCTACGAACCGGATGTCTTATCCAGCTTGTTTTCCAGCAACCGACTTGTTTTTTGCAAAGTTCGAAATCCGGCTTAAGGCTTTCTGGATTTTGTCAAATAAAGTCAAAGCGAATCCCTGAAATCCCTCGAGCTATCTGATGAAAGACTTTCTCTTTCATTAGTTCCAGGAAGCCTTCCAGGCTTCCTATTGAACCTTTCATTAGTCTGCAGAATTCAATTCCCATTGTCCCAGAGGTTTCAAAGGCCCACTCCTGAAAGATACCTCCAATGAGCCTTTTTTTCTATTTGGCTCTAGTGTTCTCGAACCAGCTTCATCCCGTAATGGATTCCTGGAAAGTAACATTAAACTCCACTCGTGCAATCCCCCGACCGCATGCATCATTCCGTTCGACAAGAGTCAGGAACCCACTCAGAATTCAATTTTTCATGCCATTTTCGGATACGAGGTATAGCCCTCGAGGAAGGATAAAAATAAAGACAAGTTTCCCCGCAATCGCCACCCACGCCTCCCTCAGACGTGCAACATACGAAGGGAGTGGAACAGACTCTCAATTTTTCTCTGCATCTGCCAGCTTTCTTCTGCATCAAATTTGATTATATTTTCGCTGCGATCATCTCTAAGAATATGTTTATTCCTTCAAGGGTCACTCAGAAATTTTCGGGATGAACAAAAACGGGATGGCGTAGAGATTAGTGATTGAAACAAGCTGAAAATTTTAATTTCTAACCATTTTGAGCAAGTACCAATCTGATTCGAGCAGAACTTTATTTTCAGGAATTTTTGTTTTTAGAGTGAGGATGTAAGCGTCTCAATGATAAGATAAGTGCTTACAATTTTGTATCTTGCGCGTTTGCATATTTTGGAACAGGGGAGCTCCATAGCCACAGATTAATGCTGTTTTGCCGAGTTTACGATGGGGAAGAACCCTCCTCAGTGAAACAGTTGCAACGGCTTTCGCCGAAAAAAAAACTTCCCGAAAGTGGAAGCAGAATCTGCATATGCCGTGATATTGATGTATATAATGGATCGGGGAGCGTTGTAGAAATCCAGCATAGATTTATTCGAGTCAGAAAAATATTTTGAGGAGCAGAAGGAACCCGAGAGGAACGTAAATGCTCCAAACTCTTCAAGAAGAATGCTCAAATGGCATCAACACTGGCTAGGAGTCACGGATTTACCAGGAAGTGTGGCTAAGAAGATGGTTGCCACTTTCTTTTTATTGTCGGTGATCACGTGGCGATAGTTTTTTGGAGGACTAATAAATGCTGAGTCAGTTTGCCCTAAAAGTTTTCCAAAAAGTTCCAGAAAAAATACCACGCCCTGGGTACGGCACGCCGGGTACGCCCTGGCCAGCTCCTGCATCAAAAACGATTCCTCCAGTCACGCGGCAGCAATGACTGTGGCTGCCTTGATGGAACTCTCGTTCCCCTGGTCCCCCATTCACCCTCTAGTCCAGGGGTTCTCAAATTGGGGGGCGCGACCCTTAGGGGGGGGGGGGGGCGAGAGGGTCCCAGGGGTTCCAAGGGGGAACGCGACAGGTCATCGGAAATTTCTTCGACTACAGTTTGCAATTTCAAAAACTACGGAATATTTTTATTCATCTATCTGGTTTTGTTTATTATTACATTCTTTCAGGTCTTTCTGGCTCTTCTCCAAGAACTGAAGGAAAGCAACTCAAAGGGCAGACTTTCAATTCGATTCCCTTTTTTCAAAGGGTGTGCATGTCCGTCGGCGATTTCCTACGATTCGAATAAAGACGACAAATGAATTCGTGCGTCCCTTCGGGCTGCAACTTGAATGCTCGATCAATGTAGCGTCCGTGCACTCGTTCTGTCAAATATATGTTTGAAGAGACTCAATGAGGCAGAAGAGGCGGGTTCCCAGGGCAGAGCAAAATTTCCGGAAACATTTCTCTGTCAGGTCATTGAAAATGAGATTTCCGCCGTTACTTTTACTGTTCAGTCCAGATTCGATCATTTGTGGGCCCAGAAGCACGTGAGCGTCGTTCTCATTAAATTAGGTGAAAGATAATGCGTTTCCTAGCTATGACCCGGTCTCTGAAGCGTTGCAATCCGCTACTTATTTTTTCAATCATCGCATGAAAAAAGCATCCATGGGATAAGTTTAATTTCTAGGTACTCCTCTCAGAGAGAAAGGGGGCGGGACACCGAACCAGGGTCACTAGGGGGACGCAGGGTAAAAAATTTGAGAACCGCTGCTCTAGTCCTAATTTAGACCCTTGCGAGGGCTTTTGTCCTTTAGAGTCAAAGATCCATTTTAAGAGAAGTGGTTGGCTTGTCCGGAAGGTGCCGTTGGTGTCTGCGAGGGAGCAGTTTCTGAGGCGCCAAAGGAGGAATGGCATCGAAACTCCGAGAGATGGTTTTACAGGAGGAAATGCCGTGGGGAGTGTTCTGGGGAATACTTGGAAAAGTTGCAGATTTTGAAATGAAATTTCTCCTGGCACATCTCGAAAATTTCTGAGTGACCCTCGTATTTGACTCGATTTGGAACCAAACTTCTGAGTTTCCTTTCGAAGGGCTTAACATCAAGTTGTTATATGGACTTGTGTGCAGTACCATGCAATAATACGAAACAAATTTGAACTCTCTGGACATCAGAGCTAAGCAATTTCGCCTGTTTTCCTCCAAAAAAAGTTTTTCGTTTTCCTCATTCCTTGCATAACTTTTCGTGGATCTCTTGCATGAGTGATATTCATTTCTGCATTGATTGCATATTCCATTTTAAATTCTGCTCATTATATTTATTGTATCTATAGATCATCCTGTGATTGCGACACTATATCATGATCAGTAACATTTCCTCCTTCTTGAGGAAAATGAAGTCAATTGAGACATGAATCATTAGGGAGAGATTTTCATTTAGGAAAGAGTACTCCCACGATTTCCAGATCTGACGAAGCCAATCGCACGTTCATCAAATGCCTCCATAAATGCCGGCCTTATCCATCCAACATCTCTATTGCCCATGTCGTCGGATGTTTGATGTTTCAGCGGGGCATCGGGAACCCTGGTACAGCTCCTGAAGTGGATGCCGCTCGAGAGCATCATGCACCACACATTCACCATCGACTCGTAAGTCTGGTCATTCAGTGCCGTCCTCTGGAAGGTCTTCTCCAAAGGCAAAATGCCATGGTTCGAGTGTTCTAGATATCGAGTTCATTCCTTGAGGTAATCGCATCACTCTAGTAGGGCATGCTTGGACGGTTTACTCGGAACAAAATTCGAGTGCACGATGACTCATGTAGCAGTGCATAGAGACGAGCTGTGACTCACTGGCTGAGACGTTTCGAACAAAATAATTTCCTGGAGGCATTGAAGGAAGAGGCTTTTTGCATTTTCCATCCTCTTGCGGGAGAACATGAATTCCTCGAGGGAGAACTGCCTCAGACATAATATCAGGATAGATCAGTCTTCCCTTCTTTTATGGTTGAGGACACTCCAGCCTCGCTTCAGTGTCTCCTCCCTTTTGGCATCCGTTTCTCTCTGGCTTGTCTAGAGGGGGATTCCAATATTCTCAGCGGGAAGGCTTTTTGGGTACTAAGGGTACTGGATCGAGTTTGCAGTACGGTTGATATTGTTTCTCGAAGGCGATGGCTTCCGACGGGACCGTCTGCGTTCGAGAGGCAGGAAGTAATGTGGAAATTATTCCGTCCCATTACGTTAGTACAGAAGGCCGGAAGTACCCAAGATCCTCTTTTCCGGCTGGATGCGAAAGTCCTGCAGGATTGGAACTCATTTTGCTTCGTGAAGGATCGCCGTTTTCCATCCTGGTAAAAATTCTGCTCAAATTCTGCTCAAATTCTGCTCAAATTCTGCTCAAATTCTGCTCAAATTCTGCTCAAATACCTCTGCATTTTTGACGATGGGCTTAGATGAAGACCTTCCCAAGAAGCACATTTTTTCATTGCCATCTTGCAGAAAATGTTCGCAGATTTTTTTATTTCAGGTTTTTGAAAGGATCTCCATGAATGAAGAGAGGTGGCGGGAGCAAAAGAGCAAGAGACCGAATGGGAAGAGATCATTTTGCTCCGTTTTCATTCGCAGATGGGCTTCTTCAAGCGCGATCGCACAATTACATCAATCTTCACATGGCACAGTATACTGCGTAAGGAATCACTAAGTAACTGCTAAGAAATTACTTATTCACTTGAAACCGAGTCAAAGGCATTCCGCACGGCTTTGATGAAAAAAGCAGAAAAATTATTTTGAGCCAATTGTAAAGAGGATCCTTTCATGCATTCCAGGGACATTTTCCAAATGAATGCTCTTTCGGTCTGCGATATTCGACTTTTGCAGAGGATGTGATTGCCGCCAGCAAGTTAGTGGTAATTTAAAATATTTTCTTGCATTACCAGATCCTCATTTAATGCCACCATGCCAACTTGATACCAATTAAGCAAAATTCCATCTTTCGATTTAGGTATGAATCGAGACATTTTTTCATTATAACTCAATTTTTTTTATTTTTCGAGAAGTATTTCCAAGAGATAAATAACAAGCTGGTATAAGCTGGTGGAAGCGGTAACTAGGGACAATTAAGTTAATCTAGGTATTATTAAATTCATTTCACGACTGGACGGAAAACGAAGCAGAAAACGTAAATGAGTTTAATGAACGTTCAAACTGGGAAAAAAATATATATTTTGTTATTCTCCTTCGTTTGCTTCAGCCCCGATTACTTTTATTTTCGTCACAATTAATGCAAGAATTAACGACGTCCGCAATCGCCGAAATTAATGGTCACATGTTTCAATTATTTTAATTTTACAGTTTAGCATAGTTAGTGGATGATGACAATTTGATGATAACGTGAAACGACCATTGAGAGATATCAGACGGTAAGAACTTATTTAGATTTATTTTTGTGATTTAGTTGGAGTTCTTGGAGTATCCCAACCGGGAAAGGCAAACCAGGAAAGCCACGGGTTGCTTTCCTGGTTGGCATGGCTGTCGCTGTTGAACTACTGTGCCATTTCATTCCCTTGCGCAGAACTCATTTTGGCAGGGGCTGCCAAAATGATTTCAGTGAACTCGAAACCCCAATCGGAATTTCAAACAGAATTCAAACAGAATTCAAACAGGCCTCGCGAAGGACATCAGAGTAGCTCTTCGCTGAATCGATATGGGTGGGCGCCGAATTTGGATATTGAAAGGTTTTTCGTGTCGGGGGCCATTTTCGCACATTCGTGGGAAATCTCATCCCGCAACTCAATTTAGCACGTTCTTACCGGCGGGGCCTTGGGGAGTGAAGCAGTCAAGGACTATCGAGTCAAGGATATTAAGGACCAGCTGCGCTCGCGTCGCTACGCGTCTCCTTTGATGATGGGACCCCAGTTTAAAATCCCAACTGGAATATTCCAGCTGGAATGCAGCTGGTTTTAATAGCTGTTTCCAGCTGGAAATTTTCCAGTTGTAATTTTTATAAAGAGGACCCTACAGCTGGAATGTAGCTAAATTTACCGTTGATTTTTTAAAAATATTTTTGATACACCAACTTACATCAAATTGAAACTTTTCAGCCTGTCCCTTCGAGTTCGACACATCGAGCATCGATCGTATCGGCCTTGTCGCAGTGACGGTGACGAACCGAAATATGTCACCTTCCACCGCCGCCCAAGTTGCGTTCCGTGACCGACCCCGTCACCGACCCCGTGACAACTTCCGTGACCGACCCCGTCACCGACCCCGTGACAACTTCCGTGACCAACCCGGATCGTGGCTTCAGCTGAAGAGGGCGTGCTATTAATTTGTGCCGATTCGCACACACGTTGCCCTCTCGAGCAATCGTCGTTCTTGCAACGTGCATTTGAGAAGGCAGATTTCAGACGGGTGAATGTGTCATTCACCCGTCATTTCAGTCGTTTTCGAGTTTCGCCAGGACAGTGGCATTGCAGCTGGTACCGCTGGCCCAGGTGTGTGCGGGTGGTCCCCATACCCACAGAAGAGCGTGGAAATTCTGAGTCTACTTCGACCCCATCGGGGTCAGGCTTAGAACTTTTTCTGTTCCCTGCACACGCCATAAATATTTCTTTACATCTGGTGATATTTTTTTTATGTACAAAATAATGTTTTTTCTTTGTTTATGAAGCCATGACTCCTCGCTGGAAAAATATTTTCCAGCGAGGTTGCCAAGCTTTCAGCGCTTTCCCAGTGCGTAAATATTTTCGCGAGCGACAGTTGAACGATATGGGAATGTCAATTTAAAAAAAAATAACAATCAGAACTTTTTGAATGCGCTTTGCATCGAGACCCCAAGGTTGTTGCAAATGGAAATTTCCAGGCGAACGTGCACGGATTTTTACAGGGGCTTAGCGATTCCGCGCCCGGACGGGCGACGCAAGAAGAAAATCAATTGACATCCGCATGTGCGCGGGGATGCGATGGGGAGGCGAAAGCGTAGGACTTGGATTGCCCGGCCGCACGGAAAGGAGGAGGCCCCTAACTGCCGCGGAGGATGAGGCTCATCTCCCTCCATTCTCCCCTTCACTCAATCCGCTTTCATTCCTGTAATGCATATTGTACTTAAAATTATTGGACCGAGGGGAATAGCTGCTATTTATAGACGATCCAGACAGACTGACGCAAATTCGAATCATGATCTAGATATTATAGAAATCTGATACATTCGTACATAAATAAAGGGTGCGGGGAAAAACCTGCAACCAAATTCTTTTTTGTTTTATTAATTTTTTTTTTGTTTCAAATCGCATTTTTATCACTTGCAATATGGTTTTCAATAGTGTCCTAATTTGTCTCTTTTATCATATCAGTTTCTTCTTTCAACCGGTGGTGGTATCTTCAATTTAATATTTAAAATGTTCTAAAAATTTCGGATGCACCCTGTCAGGATGCTAAAATCAAGAAAAATCCGAGCCCTTTGGACTCATTTTCTTTGCTTCCTATTACTTTTTTCCCTTTCAGCGAATCAGGAAGATAAATGAAGCTGAATGCAAGTGCACAAACGGCTGTGGAGGTGCTCAGTTGAAGATGGAACCATATTTTGAAGTATTTAGCGAGTCCCTGAAATTCTAAGAGGCGTCTGTTTAAAATATTCTTCTTTCCTTCCAGGAAACTTTCCAGTTTAAATAACAAATTTGAATAAATGTGACAGCCTATAGAATCTATTCCAAGAATCGCTGACGATATGAATCGTGCATGCGGACGAAATTCCATGGAAAGAGAAGCCATTTGTAACATGTGTGGTCTCACGCGCACGTTATTAGAGTAAGAAGGGGCCTTCCAGGATGGGCCTTCCAGGATGGGCCTTCCAGGAAGGTCCTTTCTTGCTTTGGGTCCTTTCAGCCATCTTGAATTTAATTTTGCATTTGTTCTATTCAGGATGCCTTCCCGGGAAAGAAGCAGGAACGGTCTGGTGTAGCAAGTCTCCTTTGAGGATCCGGCCGGCCTCCTTTGGGAATCCCGCAGCATTTAATTGATGAATTTGAGCAAATGGACGTTGGGTATGAGGACGGAAGATCTCCATGAAAGGGGAATCTCTCGAGAATTCGTGGCCGTGCTGATGGATGGAGAGTGAAAGAAGCGTTGCAATCGGGTTTCTGAGTTTCAGTGAGCGGAAGAGGGGTTAAATGAGTTAAAGGGGTTAAATGAGTTAAAGGGGTTAAATGAGTTAAAGGGCTAATCGTCATGCTTTCACTCAGACTAGGGCTTAAAATATATTTAATTTCCCGTTCAGACAAGGAGACTCGCTCAAAAAAGGCGAATCGTGAGTCTTGGCTTAACAATTCTTGCGCAGACGGTGTCTGCTCGTAGCGGCTTAACGGCTGATAATTTTATGGCAACTTAAGGGCACTTGACTGAATGGAACTGAACGGGGCAATGCGGATTCGCTTTTTTTCTGCTGTTACTCCGGGTTGTCTCATGCTTTGCTGACCACTTCCTCCAAAAATGAGGTCATTTCTTCCTCTTCATTTTTCGCTGCTTTCGTTTCCAATTTTTTTTTTCTCCGTTTCGCATGGAAACCGAGTCCAGCAGGACATTTTTCTCGGCCGACTGCGATGCTCTCGATTTTTTATTTTTTTATTTTTTCTCAACTTGCGATGGTTTTCGAGAAGCGGATTAAACCGGATCGAACTTCGAATGGGTCAAAGCCCAAAGAGTGTTTGGGCCTTAATCCTCGTTCGATTCTCCTCGAGAGTCTTCTTTCCGCTTGGAATCCAACTTGCTTTGCATTCTCTGAAAAAGTATTGAAAGTTGAAAATGTGAAAATTGAGCAGGATGAGCGAAGTTTGCTGCAACGAGCTTCATTTGCGCGGGCCTCAAAGTCGTATATAATTGTATTATTTCTATTTATAGAACTCCATTAAATGATGGTATTCTATGGAGATTCTATGGAAAATTCTATAAGGAATCTTACCAAATTTCTGGAGAATTCTGCGGAGAAGCTGTAAAGAAATTCTCCAGAATTTCCATCCGGCCCGTTTGCATTTTCCTTCGTGTCACTGTCGGGAAAATGCAGAGGATTTATATAGAATTTCATGAACATGTCAGCGTATAAAAAATATATTGAAATCCCATCCCATTGAAATCCTTGGAGAATATCAGTAGATGCAAATAAGGTTCCCAAAGGAAAAGATAAATAATTAAAGGAAGCCCTTTCCACTTCGACTTCAGGTCGTACCAAAGGTCATCAATAATTTTATAGAATGTCGAGAGCCTCTTAGAAGGCTCATATCCGATTAATATACGATGAACTCGTGAAAGCATCGGCATATGACGGCGAAAGGGAAACGGCCCAGGTCGTCGTTGTAATGACTATCAAATAACTAGATCGTGCACCGGAGAGTCGTCCCATCCCAGCGGCGCAGTTTTAAGGGGCTGCGCCGACTGGGATTAGGCTGTGAAACGAAAATGAACTTTGGAATGCGAGAAACTAGCCTCCCAACTGGCCTCCCAACTGGCCTCCCAACTGGCCTCCCAACTGGCCTCCCAACTGGCCTCCCAACTGGCCTCCCAACTGGCCTCCCAACTGGGAGGTCACTGCTGACAATTACAGGGGCTTGTCTTTAGGATTCTTTGCTTTAGGGCAGGGGTGTCAAACTCAAATCGGTCGGCGGGCCGCATTCCTTACCCTGCTGATGCCTGCGGGCCGCACCCATAAAATTTCACTGAAATTTGTGCTGACACTCAATCCATGCGGAAAATTTCAGAAGCAGACGGCGGGCCGGATGAACCACTTCTGCAGGCCGGATCCGGCCCGCGGGCCGTATGTTTGACACCCCTGCTTTAGGGCATGTCTTTAGGCTCCTTTGCCGAAATTAGAAAGCTGCTTGGTCATCCCAATCCGCATTGCCGATATGTATTTATGTAGTTTCCACGAAGGAAAAAGACAGAAGTCTTCGCGATCATTATAGATGAGCTAAATGCGTTTTTTTTTTGTTGAAGTCCCGAAACTCGCAGGGATGTAAGTCGGACCGGATGCACGTCTTCTCCTCAGGCGTTCAGCGGGCCTTCCGCCCTCCTCTGGCACGTTTTCGATTCGAAATTAAACCGCCAACACGGTTCAGCCTTTTTGCTGCAACTATCTGCCGCTCGAAGCAGTGCAGGCGACACGACCGACCTAAACACACCTTTTCGCGCTCCCATTGCTACAACAACTCCCACTCTATGGAAGTCAATAGGCAGTCTATAAGCAGTCAACTTGGGGAAAAAATGTAGTCATTCTAGGGTAATCAAGCTTAAAACTCGTAAATGTATGAATTTTGGTCACCTTGGCTCACTTGGAATTTATTTTGCGACGGTTCGGATTTCTATGCGAAGGATTTAAAATATAAATAAAACATGCATCGTGGAGATGGAAGAAAATAATCGTCACCCGACGATACGACTCGCAGCGGTACAGAGTACCATTTTTTTTATTTTAAAGCTTTCAATTCGGAATGCATTCGTAATTAATTTTACATTCATTTCATTCATACATATTCGGAAATTAATTTTTTAAATGCATACCAATCGAACAAGCTACGTCGTCGCTAAGACTCAAATTTCTCCAGGAAAATTTTTTTTTTTTTTTCCGTGAGACAATCGAAGCAATCAGGTAATGCACCATTCCAATCGGACGGTAGCTTGGAAGAAAAACCTTGAATTGGATCGAGTCTGACAAACTTCAGGCTGAACAAAAGACGAGGAAAAGTAAGAAATTAATTTTTTTTCCGACAAGGACACGAGGAAGGTCAGCCTCGAGGAGCAATATAGATCCTTATTTCCTTATGCTCGAGGAATTTTTTGCTCTTATTTGGTTTCCTTCCCTCGTTGGTCTGGATGAATCAATGAGGAGGCTTGTGATCCGAAGGTATTTAAAGCTTTAAATGGCTTCGGGGGGGGGGATAATCCCGATTATTTCCTCCAAAGAGAAACTGACTTATTTTTGAAGCAGGAAAGAACGAGGAAAATTTCCGCTTGGCATAGCGAAGAGCAATTTTATAGATATTTTGCTGATATTTTCGCACAGATAATTTCATTATTTCGTGCAAGCGTTTCCTTAATGTCGTTTATGTCATTTGAAATGTCATTTGATCGAGGGCGAGCTTTCACGTTTTCTTCCCTAATTCTACAAATGACCGAATCGAGATTTCAACCTGTTCGAGCGCCGTACCGTGTAAAAATAAATGTGGGCTTTCAGGAACGTCCGACATCAGTGAATACCGAAGAATACATTACGTATTCAAAAAAAAAAAGTGTCCTGCGTGCGTTCTTCTATATATTTTCAGGTGTTTCTTCGAGAAAAAGTCTTTCTTACAGTAGCTGTACTACCAAAGGTAGTACGATGACAAGGGACTGGTACTCCGGGACCCCAGCAGAATATCCATCGAAAAAGAGATTATGTTCACCGGTACCTCAAGCGGTACGTTCCCGGGAAACCGAACCCTGTAGGCCTGAAACATTAGGTCCCGGAATCCACGAGTTCTCAGCTTTGTGGTTTGTATGGGGGAAGAAAACACTGGAAGAGAATCTCCTTTCCCAGCAGCCGTAGATCAAGGACACCGGGACCATGATAGTCACGAAAGAGGCCAAGGTGAGGAGGAAGAATGAGTTGCGTGTCAGCCGACAGCACCTCCATGGGAGGTGTTCACCTCCACGACCCGCCTCATCGAAATTGAATTCTTTTTTTTTCGCTTCCAAGAAGCTTCTTGCTCAGGTGGGAGTCCCAGCATCCAGAATTCCAGACAAGCTAATGAGGCAAATATTAATGGAAAATATTTCAAATCGCGAATATGAAAGAAACTCACTCATTCGGATGGCAGCATTATATTTCCCCGAAGACGAGCTGCAATCAAAATTACATTCGCTCCACTTGATCAGGTGGCGAGGAAATCTCGGATGAGAGACGACGTTTCCCATCTTCCCACGCCGTATCACACAGATGAAAGCTTTTAAATTCTTCTTTGCACGGGTGTCTGATCTCGAGCCAATATATACCAGCTGATCCATGAAAAGATTTTACTCTCTGTTGCCCTGATGGATTTTTTCATCGTCATTCTTCGAGCGAAGACTTTGGGTCCTATGCCAAAATGCGTGAGTAAGAAGATTCCGCTGCCGATTCACAATTTATTCATATATGGGTGCTATTCATAGATGCGAGGTGGAGGCGAGAGCGGAGAGCTTGGATTGCCCGGCCGCGCGGTAGGGCGGGGGGTCCTTCGTGCCGTGGAGGATGAGGCTCACGTCCCTCCATTCCCCGGGGTCCATCGACTCTCGTTCCTGGAAGGAATGTTTTGCCTTGCGTTACTGGAGGCACACAAGACGGTAATTGAAATGGTACATGATGGGCTCTCAGAAATCCCGGTTTGCGATCGATGAACGTTTCTCGCATCGAAACTTCGCGAAAGGCGGAAAATTCAATCTTGCGGGTGATTTCCATGCATGCGGGCGAGCGCTGGCCTTAAATATCTATCGCATTGCCGACGGAGGAGATGCATTATGCAGAAAGGATCAGGGGAAAGAGTTTCGGGATTACATTGGGGTCATTTGCCTTGCAGATGCGAGATCCGAAGCGTGAGCAGCCTTTTTTCGTGCCTCTTTTTGCGAAGAGCTGCCAAACCCTTCTGTCTCGATGCCTCCTGTCTCGTTTTCCTCCTGTTCCATTGTTCCTTTGGTTTCAGCACTTTTATTTCATTTATCTCAGGCTACTTCGCGTCGGGATCGGCTTTGAGAGTCGAGAGTGAACATTTATTTTAAATGCTACGTAAGGACGAGATTAGGATTCCCAATGTCGCGGAATTGGCATTAATTCATGTTTGAAATTAATAAAGGAATTAGAATTATCTCATGTGGCAGGTTCTCCTTCACATAAATTTGGTTTTTGGACTTTTCTCTGAATTTTTTTGTACGTTCGTTAAACGAACAGGCTATTTTCCATGGAGAAAGCCATAAATACTCGTCCGTGAAAAAAATTCCTCAGCGTTCGAAAAGGAGCAATGAACTTTATGAAATGATATTTATGAAATGATATTTATGAAATGATATTTTTGAAATGATATTTATGAAATGATATTTTTGAAATGATATTGTTGAAATGATATTGTTGAAATGACATTTTTGAAATGATATTTTTGAAATGATATTGTTGAAATGACATTTTTATAGACGGCCAACAAGTGGAGGAGCGCATTGCCGCGATCGAGCGGAACGAGGGGGAAAAGAAAAATCCCCCGGGGGACTCCATGATTCATTGAGGCACAGAGCTCGCGATCCTCTTGAGAGCCATCGCGGGGGAATCAAGCCGAGCCGGATCCCCTTGCAATCGTCTCATCCCCGTTCCCATCTAGCTTAATGGAGACGATCCCGAGGTGGAAACGTGAACTCGACCGAAGGGGGGGGGGGGTTAGGAATCCGGGCTGTGGGTGGAGAATCGGGGAACGGAAGCGGGGACGCGATGGAATAACGGTAAATTGATTGTACGGTAGCGAAAAATTAAATGTCCGGTAACGGCAATTTAAATTTCCAGCAATGGTAATTTAAATGTCCGGGAACGGTCAGTTAAATTTGAAGTTAAATGAAAGCCTTTCCTTTTTTTGTACTCCTATGGCCAGGGACTCAAAACCCGACCGGCTTCTATTAATATTTTTAAGACGATCACCCGTGCGACCGAATCGGGAAGGCCTCACCGTGTCGTCGAGGAAGAAGCGCCAGGTCCCGGCCGGGTCCTCGCCCCAGAAGTGAACCGACATGAATTTCCAGTCGCGGAATCCCGCCTTCGACTTGTCCTTCGGGCGGGGGCTCAGCACCTCGGACTCGCTGCCTGCAGCGAGAAAAGAGTCGGTCAGGGTCGGCCAGGGTCGGTCAGGGTCGGCGCGTCCCGAAACGATCGAAAGCGAGGAATCGGTATTGACCTCGAGGCGAAGTGAGGCCGAGCCGGAGCGCGCCTCGCCGCGGATATCGAACGGTGAGGCGGAGCTCCACGTGCTCCAGGAAGCGGATCTCCCGGTCCGTGCCGTGGCAGCCGTCCGTCTCCAGGCTCGCGTTCGCGCCCCGCGATCCGTTCGTGGCGAACGGCCTGTGAACGAAAGATGGAATGTGGCAATTTTATTATTTAATGTAATTTAATTGTTGAATGTGATTAGACGGTTCCGGATCAGAGGCTGGGCTCACTTTTGCGCATTATTATTATTGTCATCATTACTATTATCACCATTTTGCTACTATTATTATTATTAGGGCTGTGCCGATTATCGCGATATCGTTCGATGGGTGTCTTGTCGGCGATATGTCTGCATATCGCAATATGTAAATTTTGGAAATAATTTTATTTTTACTCCTCTATTGTCACGGGAGAGGGGAGCAAAGCACACGAATAACGGCATAGGACGAAGTAAGGATAGACCGTCGGCCTTGACAAAAACCGATGAGATGAGGGAGGGAGTTAGTGGATAATCTGAAGACTGCAATCCTCCCCGATGCTTTCTTTTCCTGGAAAATTTCCTTGAGGCGAAATGACGGAAACCAGCACTCGGATTCAGTCAGCCCCCGAGTATGATGAAACCACGGCCATTTTTTTGTGGATGGAAAAGAACTGAAAAGGCATACCTCATGGAAAACCTATAATGCGGAATGCGTTTAGAATTTATCCTCGCAACGAATGCAATACCCATCCGGAATATGCAAAAGTAGCTGCCCTGAAAGGAAGAAAAATTCCAGTTTCTGGGAATAGAATCTCTCTCGCATCTTGCGATCTCAATTTGATTGTGGCGATGATCGAGTCCCGCCGCTAAAAAGACCACTCCATAATTCTTTGCAACTTCTCCTGTCTGGGACGAAGTGGAAGCCCAGTTCCGAGGAAAATCGGTTCCCGGTATGTCAGGCTTTAAAAACGCTTGACCTTTCCTTTCCTTATACCTTTCCTTTAAAGAAAACCGGAAGACCTTGAAAACCATTCATGGGCTCATGAAACTTCACGGTTGCATTTCGAATCTGGCAATCCCCCATCGAGTCCATCACGGTCTCCAACAAGGCAATTATCACTTTCCTAACCCTCACGGACGGCTACGAACCTGCAGAAGCAGAGCCGCAGGACGGAATCAATGACATCGATTTCGTTCGATCTTACATCAATAAAGCGGCGAAATGGAGATCGATGGCATGCTTTGCAACAGGGATCGTCGATATGTTCTCTCTCCTAGCTTTGAACAACGAACCACCGTGATGTCATATATTGAAGATCACGTCAGAACCATTACAATAAATAAAATATATAATATAAAATATATTGATATAAAATACAGGTTTTGTCCTGAAATAAATGCGTCATTAATACCCCCCCCCCGATTGAACCCTGGCGATATCGCGATATCGGATGATATATAGGTCTGCGATATCGATACTTTAAAAATCAATATCGCCCAGCCCTAATTATTATTAGGGCTATTATTTACGAGGAGCGGTACGAAAGTAATGCACAATAATTTCTTCTCTATAACTTTCCAATAAAAAAAATTCATTAATATTTGCAGGGAAAATGACAACACCTTACTGCGTGCATGCAGAAAATTTTCCACATGGTCTCCACTTCTATGCAAAAAAAATTAATAATGTGCATTACTTTCTTACCACACCTTGTATATAGAACTAATATACCAAACCGGCAAAATAAGCAGAAGCCTTGCGTACCCCCCACTCCACGCCCGCTCGCAAGTGGACTTGGGCGGCACCGGGGCCCACCGCCTCGCCGCTTGGACCATCCGGTGGGCCCCGAGGAGTCCGAAGCCAAATCGACTGCTGTACGGGAAGCCGGCGGCGTTCACGCTCCAGCCGGCGTTTCTCTCCAGCGCCAGGGGGTCCGCCGTCCACACGACCACGTGCTGCATGTCTCGCCACGTCAGCTCGGGACTGAGGAACATTTTAATCGTGCTGTTAATGATCACACAAAATGATCACACGAAATGATCACACGAAATGATCACACGAAATGATCACACGAAATGATCACACGAAATGATCACACGAAATGATCACACGAAATGATCACACGAAATGATCACACGAAATGATACGAATTTCGATTAAAGTTGGACGGATCGATCGTTACTTTGGCGTGCCAACGATGCCTGACGCTGTCTCGATGGATTGCTGCTTTCAGAAAAAAAATATCCAACTAAATTTGGGAGAAAGGTATTTCTGACAATCAGGGCAGGGGTCAGGGGTCAGGAACAAGTTTTTGCGAATGAATATTTCACTGCACTCAATTAAAATAAAAATTTTCTCCTCGCTTTCCGGCGAGCAGAGAGAGAACACGGATGCGCCAAAAAATGCGACAAGAATGCGACGGAACTTGGCCTGGAGCGTGAGAGCGACGAGGCCGGCAGCCAGCGGTGCGGCGGCGGAGGTCCCGGTGTGCTTGAGGGTGCAGGCGTTCCCCACGTCGGTCGTCGCCTGTCGGCAAGGAGAACGAAGGTCGGCACTCGGTCTTTCGGGATGTCGGCCAGAGTATCTTTTTAAAATTCGTTGGCTGTCGGAGGAGGGAGAGCTAAGCCCTGCACTTTGTGCTCGCTCTTTTAGTCGGAGAATTTCTGCAGAAATCAGCAAATCACTTTCGTGTGATTTATTGTTGTTACAGCGACAGCATTTCGTCCGTCCAAACGGAATTATAATAAAATACCGCTCTCATGTTCTATCTTCTTGCTTTCCGACTTCAACAACTAGGCGACTCCCTCCCTAGTCCGCCCAGACGTGCACGTCCAATCAGATCCCTCGCATACAATGAAGTTACTCCATTCAAGAAGGGATGCGTGAATGAACCAACCCCGCGCCCCCGAAACATCCACTCGGATCTCTCGCTAGCAGTGACGTCACTCCATTCAGAAAGACCTCCACTCGGACTCTACGCCCGCAGTGACGTCACTCCATTCAGGAAGACCTCCACTCGGACCCTACGCCCGCAGTGACGTCACTCCATTCAGGAAAGGATGCGTGAATGAACCGCCCTTACCACAGTCTGGTCGGTGTAGGCTCCGGCGGAGTAAGTGACGGCCACGGTGGAGGCGCATTTCTCGCCGTAGAACGGGAAGGAGCCGTTCTCCGAGGCGCTTCCCACGCTCAGGGTGTAGATGGAGCTGGCGTAGCCGTCGCAGTTGCAGTTGTCGCCGTTGGTCCCGCCGTTCCCGGACGCCCAGACGTATATGCTGCCCCGGCCTCCCCGTCCCTGGAAAAACCGTGGGAAAAAAAGACTCGTTAGTTCCTCATTTTAGTTCTCTTCCTCCTCCCGTTCGGACCCTTCCGGTTTCGAATAAAAAAAAAAGAATTGTCACGGGAAACCGTCGCTTTTTTCCTCTTAACTTCCTAAGGACAGATAAAGATGTGGCCACTTTTCCTCTTCGAGGCGAATGGGCCGACGGACAGCAACGGTCGCATCCCATCCATCTACTTCGTGTGGGTCGGCAAGGATAAAAAAAGGCTTTAAGCGATCAATGGAAGTCTCTGGATCGTGTGGACAACAGGGGGATCATGCGGACGACAGGGCATCACTTGGACGACAGGGATATCATTTGGGCGACAGGGGGATCATGTGGTGGACAGGTCGGTTGGTCGATAGCGTCCCTCACACTTTCATGCGTGTTTCATGAAAAGAAACATTATAAATGGCTTTTGTTTTACCGCAACTCCCGAATTCACTCTCTCGCCTTGGAAATTCCCTTCTCCAGGGCCTTGAGGGCCAGAGTCCCAGGGCCTTCCACGGTGACGCCGTCGTCGGTCGGACCCCAAGAGTTGCTGAAGACGTCCACTTTCTCCACGTTGAAGCCCAGGGCGATCCCTTCCGTCAGATCGCTGATCACGCCGTCAAGCAGCCGGATTCCTGCAATTCGCAATTATTTATATGGGATGCTGTAAGGACGTTATCGTGGGAGGGTTGGAGGTTCTTCAAGTCCATTAGCCAACGCAATTAAAAAAATTATATTTAAAAAAATTATATTAATTTTTATGTTGTGCTGAGATTTTTCAGGGGTCGCGGAGGGGAGAGGAACTGATGAATGCAATTCAGGAATTATGTCAAATTTGTCACAGAAAATGGCAGAAGAGGGGGTTTAAAAAGGACCTTTAAATGCATTAGATGCATCATCATTAAGACGCATAATAATATGTGTATATTTTTTAATCGATAAACGGATTCGGGACGCACCCCCGATGCTGGCGTCGTAAGCGACGCCAACGCCGCATTTGAAGTTGTTGGCGGACATGGCGATCTCGCCGGCGCATCGGGTCCCGTGCCAATTGGTCACTTCCCCCCCGTAGCGGGGGGTGGGGTCGTCGTCGCCGTCGACGCAGTCGTGGCTGATCTCCGGGTCCTGCGGAGGAGAGGTGGATGAGCCTCTTCAAGCGAGGGGTGCTCCGTCACTGCCAGGAACGACTGGCTCGTTACTGCTAGCTCGTTACTATAAGCGTTTCTTACAAGTTTTTATTTCTTTATTTTTATTTCAATCGATGGCAAAGAACGCGATCGTGCCATTTTTTCGATCGTGCCTTATGATTTTTCCTCGCTAGTCTGTCCAGTGTCGAAACAATCTCGGTATATGATGCGAACGGAAGCACTTCAATTTCCTTCATTTAAGTCAAGTTTAAGTCACTTACCGTAAAATGAAGCAGATCGAGCAAATTGCAGCACGAAATGGAACCAAAAAAACCTGCAAACTGCATCCTGCGTCGCCCGATTAAAAAAAAACAATCTCGTCACTCTGCGGGAGCGTTCATAAGAATGGCCCAGTAAAGTGCAGACCGAATAGTTGCCAAAAATGTGCGAAATAGAGGTCGAAGGTTGTCGGATTTTTCTTTTCATACTGCCTCTTGCCCAGAAGTGCGAAAGCGGTTATTTTTCCTAGTGCGAGTGACGTCTTCACCTCCGTTTATCGCGACGATGATAAATGCTGACGATAACTTATCAACATTTATCTAATTGATTAAATATATTAGTAAACTATTATATATATTAATAAGCGTTTATACTTCACGACAGGTATTGATAAATTATGATAAATTATGATAAATGTTGATCAAAGATGATTTTAAAAAATTACTGACGACAAAAAATAATCGGGTAAGTCGCCCTTGATGAACCACGCCCAAATTCAGCCGAGATGAGGGCGACTCCACCCAGCGGCTTCTTCTGCAGTCAGATTGCTCGTGTCACAAATTGAGTTGAAAAATGGGGGTTCCTCTCGAGGAGGGACACCTGTTGAGAAGGGGGGCGATGAGAAGCACCTGTTGACATGGAATTCCTTCGCGATTATTTTCTCTCATTTGGGAGAGGAAACGGGGAAATTGGGAATTGCTCATTCCCAAGTAAAAGAAAATTATGCAGTCTGATCGCGTTTCATTTCGGTTGATGGAAGGTATAAATCACGAAATGTGATTTTGTTTTGCACTCGGGCGTTTCGTCTTCTGGAAGAGATTCCGTGGAGATGCAATTTCCAATTGCAATACTTGGAATTGTAATCAATATTAATCTTGACTGGCGTGAACCATTACGATATATGAGGGCCTCACTCGCACTATCGAGTTTTAATTTTGTCATTTTTCATTTAAATAATCATTCATAAGCGATGTGGGAGGGGGGACGAAGAATTTGAAAGCGTTTGAGCAGTGGCTTGGAGACGCCCTCCGACCGAGCTTGCCGAAGAAGGCGGCCATCGAAGGCGGCCAACGCGATGGACCTGTCACCCATTCACACGAGAGTAATCCGCCGACAACGTCAATCAAAAGCGCGATGATAATGGAGAAGCACGTCATTCCCAGATGCGAGGAAGCACATCATTCCCGCAATGCAAGAGAAGCCTGTCCGACCGACATCGAAGACATCGAATCAGCTTCGCGACGCGACGCGACGGAACGCGACGCGAACGACGAAAAAGAAATCGACGGGAAGCCGATGCCTTTCATCCACGAACCAATCCACCATCAAGCCACGCAAACTTCAATCGAATTCTAAAACTGAAATGGATTTTCAAGTGCTTCAGAAATTCGGAAAACAAATATCTCTTTTTTGGATTTACAATTGATGAAATTAACTAATTAAACTTGCTTGGAGACGCATGATGCTTCCAATAACGATAATAATATGATAATGCAATAATATGGTAATGTGATAATGCGCGGTTAACTTAATTTCCATGCGAAATCATTCATTCATTTCATTTTTAATTCAACTTTTTTTAAATCAGGAGGAATTTTATTTTTAAACACGGGAATCATCGGCCGCGAAGGAGAAGAAAGAAATCCAGCAACCCTGAAATCGCAACACTGTCAACTATGACCTTCAACCAGGTGATGAAAGAGGAAAATCCAATCACCGATCCGTCGTTGACATGACCGATGACGTTAGCACGGCTGATGACGTCAATTTTCAATCAGAGGGAAGTGACCCCCTCCCAGGAGGTCGGGTCGATGACGTCACAAGATCCCCCGGGGGGCGGGGGGAGAGAGAGCGACCATGCCATCAAGAGGATCCCTAAATATCGGCTTTCCTTCGACCCAAGGGACGACTTAAAATTTTTTGTGAATTTAGTTATTTTTAATTTTGTATTTTAACAGATTAATTATTGCTTTAGATAGCTGTCGGCATCTTTCATTTTTTTCGTTTTCTCCAGGACTGGGCCGTTTCAGGAGTACTTAAAAGTACTTCTAGGGAAATAGTGAATTAATCTGCAAGAATGAAGTTGGTATTTTTTCCCGTTGCATCTCAAGCGTGCAGTACGAATAAGTACCGAAAGCGATGAAACGTACAGTACTTTCTGCAAAAAGAAACTGCGAAATCGCTTAAAACAGCTGAAATGAATTCGTACGAGTTTCCGCCGCGAATCGAACTCGACTAGACCGGCTCGATCGACCAGACCGGCTCGATCGACCAGACCGGCTCGATCGACCAGATGACTCGCACGTGGCAAGCACGTGGTCGAGACGGCGCGGGTAGCGCTGCCGCGCCATCTGCAATGGCTGGCTTCGTTGAGAGAGTTCGGACTTGGGACGCGAGAGGGCAAGAAGAGCGCAAGGAGCGGCTCCGCTCCATGCGATCGAGAAAGGCCAAGAAATGGAAACAGAGCAAGAAGTACTTTCAATTACGCCTTCACCGCGCAGAAAGAAGATTAATGAAAAATTACAGAATGAATAGGACTGACGGACACGACAGATGGATCCCTAGCGGAGCATCTGATTAGGTAATTCTTCTAGGTACAGTGAAACCTGTGGATTCGGCCACCATGATATTACGGCCACCTCCTGTTTATGGCCAGAAGTGATCAGTCCCAATTATTAGCTACATAGACTCAATGCCAAAATGACCTGTTTTTTCCGGCCACCTGTCTAACGAGGCCAGCGGCCAAAGATTTTTAGACCTACTTTTTAATCCGGCCAGAAAGCAGGAAGGAATGAAGATCGCAGGTTTATTACTTTCCTCTTCCTTTATTTCCTTGCCTTTCTTCCCTCTTTTCCTCCCTTTCGCCTCCCCTATCGCTGAATATCCCAAGGTCACCTCCCCGGAGTCTCGATGGTGCGAGAACGATGAAGGGCGTCGACCTGCCGCAAGCCCTTCCCTGCATCCCGCGTTCCTAAAAGGTCGTCGAGCGCTGCGGCGAGGCTGAAGTGCTTCTCGGCCGAGGCGGGGATGCCCCGGGTCAGTCGACGCTCGAAGCGTCTCGCCAGGCGTGAGTGCGCTTAACGCGAAATGCGGGCGTGTCGGACGAACATTCGGGACTTTCTCACGCTGAAATTATGGTCTCGATTTTGTCGGTGTACATAGCATAATTAAAACCTCACAAAATACAGTACCTTTGTAGCATACAGCGAGCTTAATTTTCTGGAAAACTGACTAGTAAATTTAACTGAACCGGCTCCTTAAAATAATCATCTCAAAATACTCAAGAAGAAAGCCCAAGTCAGCTGCTGAAGGACTTAATCGTCAAAACTGCTGGTGGTATCGGAAAGAGAACACTGCAGAAAGTTATGCAAAAACTTTTTTGAGCGTTTGTGTATAATTTTGATAAAGGCATTTGAACAACTTTTGCTGGCAGGACGAAAACGTTGAGAGTTTCCAGCTAGTTTCTACCTGCAATAATTAAATTAGGAGTTTAGAAACGGTTAGTATTTAATTCATTGCCAAATAATATTGACTGTCATGAAGAACAAATGATTTCATCGCCAGACCTAGTGAATCTCGCACCAAATTCTCTCAGTATTTTCCCCATGTGCCATGAAACGACCACCAAATTTAATTGACTTTGGACCAAATCATTGGTACATTTCATGTGTCAAAATATGTGAATTTTTATTTGGGCAGGCCTGGAGGGCAGAACACACTGACCATCCCAGCTGCGAATACTTAACAAATTTCTGGTAAATAAATTCCGAGCGAATGCTTGCCAGTCTTGATCCAAAAAGGGCATGTGCAAAATTTGGAGCTCTCACAACTCAGAGGGAGAGCCTTGTTCTCAAGTCCTCCTAATGCTCCAGTTCTCTGATGAGATACTCTTGTGCGCTTTTCCGAACCTCTTCCTTTGAGGCGTTGCCGTCACTGCAGGCCATGAAGGCGTCTCACTTTGTTTCGATGAACTCAAACCCTCTAGTTGCCTTGGCACCTCTAATGCATTGGGCACACAAGCTGGAAGGCTGCACCGTGCACAACTCCCACGTATGTAAATAGGTTGCAAATGCTAAAAATGTCATAAGTTTGATGAGAGTATTTTTTTTTAGTACGGGATAATGCAAATTTGGTGATTCAAGCACCTGTGATGGTGCAATCATATTTGGTGAAATCAAAACTTTTTGGTGACTCCAATTTGGTGAAAATTGTGATTTGGTGATGGAGTCGATATTTTTGCGAGCTGAAAATATTTGGTGACAATTTCGTTATTATTGCACTGTCTCATCACAATATTTGGTGGGTGATTAAATATCTTTCTTTAAGAAATGCTTCCCTTTCTCATGGCATGTACAATGGCCGATCATGGTCTCATTACCCAACGTTGTATGAACGTTAATTTCGAACCTTCCCCCTGATGTAGTGGCATTGAATCTAACATCGTCAATATTTCAATGTCGCTTATTGGAATGCTCACTCCCACCCAAGTAGCGCCCCAACATTGGGTCAATAATGGCGGCAGAGGATTTTTTTTCTAAAGGAACTAATTTTGGTACTTTCCAGGGAACGGACCTTCCTTTCCTGTTCTGCGAAGTACTCAGAATCTCCTTTCCTCTCCTTTCTGCTCCCAGAGATGAGAAAATGAAGACTAGGGCCAAGGTTCAAAATCGAGTTTTCAGAAACTCCTTTCACGAATTATTTTTAAAAAATTTTTTATTAAGAATGGGAGCTAATGGGGAACTGGCCCCTCTCCCTGATGTTCATCAAGGTCCCGCCAGTCCCTCCTGCGAGCAGGTGCAAGACCCTCTCGAAGCCGATTTAGACAATGGGAATGGTCCCCATTGTCCCGGTCGGAGACCGAGGTTTCTCCCGATTGTTTTACAGATTGCGCATTAGTTAGGACAGTTGCAATAGCAGCCTAGAAAAAGATGAGACCTATTCGTTTAACTTTTAAAGAAAGAAAACACGTTGGGGCTATATTATACCCACTTTTAA
>CAJPEV010003481.1:0-21399 GCA_905338385.1 Darwinula stevensoni | reverse complement strand
AACCGACTTAAGTTGCGCAAACCGCAGGTGCGGCTCAGGTCGAGACAGGAATTCTTTACTTGCAGAGTGGTGAACGCGTGGAATGCGTTAGATGACGAAGTAGTGGCTGCCCCTTCTGTGACTATCTTTAAGAAGAAACTAGATGCTTTCATGGACAGGCAAAAAGGTGGGGGGCAATGTTGACGTAGGTACTAGACAGTAAGCAACTAGGATAGTAAAAAAAAATACAAAAATATATAGCTTTAAGAGGGTTGGCCTACCCTAAAATTAAGGAACGCTCGACCTCGACATGTGATATCGAAATGGGCGAAATCGCCTCTTGATATCACTAACTCTCCTGACTCCTGAATTAATTTGAACTGAACGAACCGACTGGCTGCGGCAAGATGATGTAGTGACAACACACGTGGAAACGAGTGCGTCCATGTTGAGGCAATGTTGCCAAATCATGTGCTGCTCAAGCCACAGACGTTCCCCCATAACATCACCTGCTGGTACCCGTGGCTCAACATGATCCTCCAACGTTAAAACATATTAGGCAAGTGATGATCATCGATTTTGATATCACGTGAAAATGACCGTAGACTAGGGTGACCAGATTGCTCCGGTAAAACCGGGACAAGCCGTTTTCCCTGGAACATCCCCTGTTTTTTATGCACTGCCCTGCTCAGAAAACTATCCCGGGATTTTCCCTTATACTGCCTCTCATTTGCAGCAAGCAGCTCATGAACCTATTGTCAACTGTAAACGTAGGGAATATGTCCCCGATTTTCCTTTAAAAATATCTGGCATAGTAGAAAATTATGAACAGAAAAAAAAGAGCTTCGTGCCAACGTGCCTCTCCCGTGCCAGGACATAATCTACTTCAATCCCACCAATAACAGCAGGAGCACGATTGCTCTATTAGATCTAACCATGACATTCTCAGTGGATTATTTTCTGTGTGTTCCAATCTGTATTAATTCTCAATAGATTGTACAGGGTAACAAAAACATTGAAACAATGTAAATGCTTAGCTATTTCCTATTTTGTGCTCTGAAAACTGTGTTTTTGCACAAATACTATTCAAGGCCTTATAATTCAAGTGCAACATGCTACTGCTTAGGTTTTGAAGATAGTGCCCTTCAAATGCTCTCTGTGACATGCGACACAGGGAAGTAAACGTCTTTGAAAGTTCTTGACAGTCGCTTTGCACAATGTTGCGGTTATTCCTGCTATTTCTGCGCTAATGTTTACTTCAAATTCCTATAATTCATGAAGCTGATTTTGGTAAACCTTTTCTTTCAAGTAGCCCCATAGAAAGTAATTGGTGCAATTAGATCTGGAGATCTTGCAGGCCTTGAAATGTCACTAAACGAGAGATGATGTGACCGTTGAACTTTGACTTTCCAGTGTTGCATCTCATAGAACCCATTTGAAGGACACTATCCTCAAAACCTAAGCTGTGAAATGTTGTACTTGAATTGTAAGGACTTACATATTGCTTGTGCTAAACCAAGCATAAATTAAGTACGTTGCTTCAATGTTTCTGTGTCACCCTATATATTGAACCAGCTCTGTAGCGCCAGGGGCCGGGGGGAAACGTGACCGTGGTTCCCCTCCCCCACTTTGCCTGTGTCCGTCACTTTTTCCATTCACTCTACTCTTATGTATTGAACTAGGGTTCAATACATACGAGTAAGTAAGTCGTAACTCGTAAGTCTTGCGCAGTTCGGTGGTCTAATGAAGGAGTGTCAATTTCAAATCGGTCGGCGGGCCACATTCCTTACTTTGCAGATGCCTGCGGGCCGCACCCATAATTTTTCACCCAAATTTTTGCTAATAGTCAATCCAAGAAGAAATTTCAAGAACAGACAGCGGGTCGGATTCAGCCAGCGGGTCGTATGCTTGGCGCCCCTGGTCTAATGAAGAGGAAGAGATGGACACACGGATCCAAAAACGCTAGACAAACATACCCTATGAATTCAAAACGCTTACTTAATAAACTCGGTAACTAAGGAAAGAGAATCTTCAGTAGACTGCAGAAGAATATCAGATACCATGAGATACCTGAAAAAAAGAAGGCAGGTATAGGGTGTTATACTAATGGTGTGCTGTACATACTGTAACTGTTGAAGTTCAAATCGTGAGTAATAGTGCACGTGCACTCGTGCAGATCTCGTCGCGATTTCCAATGACTGCGAAAAGAGTTCGTCGCTCACGCCAAAGAGGACGCAGGGGTGGGGAATATATTTTTCATAGAATGCCCCACTGGGCACCATGAATGGGGGAAAAAGTCCTTTGATGCTTACGCGATCCCATTTGTCGAAAACGGTCAGAAAACAGGAGAGCTGTAGAGTGGTTGCTTCTGCACGACGAAGCTCCAGCCCACGCATCCGTCACTGCGGTGACGTACCTCGACGATCACAAGGTGAATGAGTTACTTCTATTTCGGCCCAGGGGAATCTCGCCCCGCATTTCGAGTGACAAGAATCACGAGATGTGATTTCATTTTTGACCTTCACATGGTTGGGGCGAAAGTGCAGGGGGGGCGAATTTCCACGAGTGGTTTTCACGACCGATAACCACGTCTGCCTCGAACGGTTAACTCCCAGTTTCGCTCGCCTTACTCTACGCAAGACGGAAATATGGATATATACTGAGAAGGATTTGGAATCGATAGAAACTGGAAGGGGGGAAACAGAAGGAACCTAGTTCCGAGAGGATACGTTTACGGATACCACTGGAAGCACGACAGTCGGAGTCGCACCTAGACTTGCTGGAGACTGCGGGTGTCAGCAGAACGATAAAAGAGAAAAACAGGGCATTAGAGGCTCGAATAGACAGACAGTCTCCAAAATATATACTGTACAGAATAGCTATATACAGGGTGACACAAAAAGTTCTGTACACTTACTTTTTTTCAACATTTTATAACTTCCTTAAACAGCTAACAACTGGGGACAACACTATTAGAAACTACAACTATTTCAACAGATAATATCAGCAAAATGACTCAAAATGGCCACCTTTTGCTTCCACACAATCGCGAAGTCTTTTTGAAAAAAAGACTGCGGCACGCAGCGTTTCTTGGGAGATTTTGAGCCATTCCGTTTGAAGGGCACGCTCCAGGGACTCAACTGATGCATGTGGAATAGTATAGGCATTGTTCTTCAAGATGATCCACTCAGAAAAGTCCAACAGGTTGAGGTCGGGACTATACGGAAGCCATTTTGCCGAGGTGATGAAATCACGAAATTCTTCGTTGCAGAAGGCCTGAGTGATCTTTCCCTTGTGGGCTGGGGCAGAGTCCTGTTGAAAAGTCCATTTGCGGTTCCCAATGTGCTGCTTGGCCCAGGGCTTTACTGTACCCTCCAGGATGAGGTCATGGTAGACAGTCGTGTTGATCTTTATATCAGAAGGCACGAAAACCAATGGTGGGCGACTCTCTGGAGTGGTACCGGCCCACACAATCACAGAAGCTGGTTTCTGAGTGCGAATAACACGACGGTGGCCTGTAGAGATGCCTGACGACTCTGCTGCCCATACGCGGTCATTTTTAGAGTTAAAGGATTGTTCTATCGTGAAGAACTTCTCGTCAGAAAAGAGGATATTGCGATGGCCACCATCTGCGAACCAATGGAGCAGCGACTGCTATCGTTGCAGCCTAGTCTTCTTCGCATGTTCCATGAGAAATTGAGGATTATGGAACTTGAAAGACAGAAGATTCAGCTTGTTCTTGATCATTCGCCGGAGCGATTTGGGATTTATCTTCGTCGTTTGGGCCATTTTTCTCAGCGATTGCTCCGGATTGCGACGAAGTCGAGATCGAACTCTTTTGATGTTGACAGTGGTTGACACAGACTTTGTTAGACCTGATTGATGACGATTCTCAGTAGAGGCTGTCTCAAGGAACGGTTTCATAGTACGTTTGATGAAGTTCCGGTTATAGCCGTTTTTCTGGAGCAGCCGGAAGATCTCAGGGTAATTTCCTAGCTTCATGCAAACTGATAACAGCAGACCAACGATCTTCATTGGACAATGAATGACGAAACTACTAGGGGTTCGCAAAGTTTTGGTGAAACTAATTCCCTCGTACCATAAGCTTTACATCGAAACCAAACAAAAAATGTTCCAACACGTTAGCCCAGAACCAGGAACGTTTATCTGAAGTGCACAGAACTTTTGTGTCACCCCGTAAATGTCTCAGCCCTTTGTCATATGGTGTTTCATACGAGGATACAGAGGGGAGGGGGGGGGGTATCTTTTTTGCTAGCGGCTCAGCTAGCTCTGCTGAGGCCCCCAGCATCCGATAACTTCATTTTAAGGCTTAGCTGCTCAGCATTCTCATGGTTCGCTATGTTCCGCTCGCAGCTGCTTTCTCCACAGTGACGTCATTCGTTGATGTGGTCGTGCCTAGCCAACGCGTCTTTTTCGCCAGCAGCTGCTAGCGGCTGGAGAAAAAGACGCGCCCAATGTGTCGTTCCGATGCTTTTTCCTATTATGCCTCGGACACTCTCGCCCCCGGTGATACAGATGGGATAAACGGACAACATTTCCAACTACCCGTCAATTACGTCAAGGGGGCTAAAAATCTTCGGGGGCGAAAGTAGAAGACAACGGTGAATGTCCTTCCCCACCCCGCGTCTTCGGCACACGTGACTCCGTGCGACTTCCTTCTCTTCCTACACCCCGAGTCTCACCCGAAGGTCGTCGTTTTGTCGACGTCGAGAAGGTGCAAGCAGCCACGATGGCAGCACTCGAGGTGGTTCCAAAAAAATGGCCTGCAACACTGTTTCGCGCAACTGTATGACCGCTGGCAAAAGTGTGACTGTTCAAGGGGGCTACTTCGAAGGGGACTCGTGTCGCTGTGCCACGCACTTAACCCTTCAATGCATGGTGTAGCAGAACTATTCCCAAACTGTGGGTCGCGAAGGGTTTCAAGGTGGGTCGCGACAACTTTCCCACGATAAAAAAAGCTACAGGGTGACCCAAAAAAACCACACCAAACTTTGAAAACGACCTCCTCCCAGCTCTCTCCCAAAAACGAGCCCGGCATGTTTTTTTTTGGGTCACCCTGTATATTCGCATACGCCTATCCTGAGCAATCAAATTCGCTCGGCCCTTGCACACCTCTACCTGCGGGTCGGTCTCTCTCTCTCTCTCTCTCTCTCTCTCTCCCCCCCCTCTTCTTTCTCCTTCCACCTTACTCTCAATTCAAATATCTCTTTCTTGTAAAGAAGGCGATACGGGCGCTGCTTTCCTTCGTTATCAAACATCTGAGTGAAACAGGATTCTCTGCTCTGACTTCGATAAAAACGGAGTTTCGTTCGCGGCTGCAAGTGGAGAACGATCTCCGACTCGCCTTGGGAAAGATTCCTCTCAGAATAGAGCACTTCTGTAAAGTGCACCAAACGCACAAGTCATGCTCAAAATAAAACAAGCACTGCAAAAAAGGTTAATAATATTCTTCATGCTGTGATTAATTTCAAAACACCTCATTCTGGACTGCGGTGGGTTGCGAACTTTTTTGGTCGTCGGAAAATAGTTCGCGGTTCAAAGAAGTCTGGGAACCACTGGTCTAGCAGATATGCTACATTCCAAACAAAAAATATTAGAATAATAAACAAGGAGAATAAAATGCAATTATGCAACTATATAAGTGCAATAATGAAATGATCGGGCCTTTAATTTACAAATTTAAGATATACATATTTCTTCGCATTCACCCCGTGTTATCAAACCTGAAACCTAACTCTTTTTTTCGCCGAAAAAGAAAAAAAAATTCATTAACCTTTTAAATTTTTTCAAAACGTTGGGAGAATGGTTTAAAAATCCTTCCTCACATGTGTAATTTGAGGGCCCGAAAATAAGGCTGATCCTTATAAAAGGAACATAGCCCAAAGCGAAGGAATTTCAACGTTCAGGGATTGAGCGAAAAGTTACGATGAGGCTGGAGAGAACAGAGAGAGAATACGCGAATCGAAGCTGCTCCTTCTCACAGAGATACGCGATCGTGTTTTTTTTTTTTGCATGAGATAAGCAATAGCACGAATTCCCGCATCCGGCGGGTTGGAAATCGTAGAGTGATCGGAAGACCTCGATGAGTTCGACTGAGGCTTGTATCCCTGAGCAAAGCCAACTCGGAAAAACTAAAGACCAAGAACCTGAAAAAGAAGTGTGGGATCCCTCGGAAGAGAACGACTACAGGAAAAAGTCCTCAAGTAAAGAAAATCCAGGATAAATTTAAAAATTAGATCAGTCGATCAAGCGCTATCCTGTCTGTGAGACGGTGATATGGTGTTGCGATGGATCGGCCTGGAATCCATTCTTTAAGTTTGAATGAGTACTTTCTTCTAAAAATGCGTCATCGGTCAATAGCTATTTGAGGATATTCTCGTAGAACGGAACGGTGTCTCTGTTGTCTCTGGTGGCCTACTGACGTCGTAGGTGAACTGGTACCTCTGAAGTTCCCGGTCGGTGTTTTCTCGTCGATTTCTTTTGACGTGGAACTCATCCGACACGAGCCATCGAAATCGCAGTCTTGCACGAAGCCGTTGCGGCAACAAGATCTTTCGAGCGCGAACTCGGATCCGGGGGTTCCGAGACCGTTGCCCGGCCGTTGCCGCCTCGGTGCGAGAGGTACTCGCCGTTGTCTTCATAATTCCACATCCACATCTTCGGCGGAAGGCCTACCTGGAGGATGGGGAATTCTGCCTCGTGCAGAGTGCGGGCTCTGCCGGACCGATCTGTCGCGAACAGACACGAGAACGGAACAAAAGGGATTTCGCTAGAACGAAATAGTCGTCCCCATTTACTCTGTGGTCGTTAGCCCACGGAGCACATGCCCATCGGTGTGAAGAAAATCTGGAACACTCGAATCCCATGCATTGGTGATCATTAAAGGCGGTATTTCTAATGATTTTCCGATTTCAGACCACTGCGTTCGGGAGACTAATGGAAAAGGCAAAGGGCAGAGAGGCTGCTCCACATGGTTCCGAGTCCGAAAAATCTTCAAGAAAAATTGGAAAGGGACGGTTGGGTCAGCATGAATGTCGTTTGGGGAGGAATAAATGCTGACTCGCGGATTTGGTCATAGGGGTGTACCAGCTGAAGCAAGCAGCAGTATACGGTGCCGTAGAGCAGCGGTGCGCAAACTTTTCAGGTGGTGCCCCCCTTTTCATTTGTGAATTCGGCCGCTCCTCCCTATCCCCCCTCCACCAGTTCCGTTTCATCAGAAACGGACTATAATTTTCGGTAAGTTGGCATGAGAAAGGAAACACGAATATATGATTTTTGGAAAATAATTTCTCATCCTTCCTTTTGATTGTGCAGTTTAAACACTTTCTTTAAACTTCAAATTCAATAAACCAAAGTATGCAATTTATTACTTTTTTCTTATCTTAGGTTCTTTTAAAAATACTATATAGTAGGGCTGTCAGGATGGCAGTTTTCTAAACATCGATGCATCCCCCTGAACTATCGATAGTGTATCGATGCACCCAGTGGCGTAGCGTGGTTGGCATGGGCCCTGGTGCAAGAAATGAAACGGTGCCCGCTGTCAAATTTCTTACTATTGAATTATGCGAGCGTCGTATTTTTTTGCTAGTTTTCTCCGGCAGCATATAAATCGTCCTCGGTCGCTGAAGTCAGTGAGGAAGGGAGTGGCAGAGCCGTACCAAGGATATTTGGCGCCCTGTGCGAGATATCAACCCAGCGCCCCCCCCCCCCCCATACCTCTCTAGCTTCCCCAGCACCAACAATACATTACGTATTAATTTCTCTGTTAAATTTAGTTAAGTTTAGGATAATTTCAATTTTTTAAAGAGTATTTTTCATATTTTGTAATAATTCGGCAGCCAATTGGCGCCCCCTCAGTTCTGCGCCCTGTGCGGGGGCACCGCTCGCACACCCCTTGTTACGGCACTGGGGAGCGGATATAGGGCCCCCCTCTCATCTGCCACCACCCTCCGTCCTATCGCCTTATTCAATTTTCGTCTGGGGAAAAAACCCTGAATATTCATTTCACAGTAGCTAATAAACATTAACTTATGTGCTTTCTAAATTAAAAAAATCGACTGCGAACTTGGCCAGAGGAGGGGCAGTCGCCCTCCCTCTTCTGGATCCGCCACTAGTGAAAGGGTGAATGCAGAGCCGGATCAAGAAGTTGTGAGGCCAGGGGCAAGTGAATTCTTGGTCCCCCCCCCCCCTGCTACTTTACGCAAATACTTAACATGTTTAATTTCCTTCGAGGGCCCCCTGGGAAAGTGGAGCCCAGGGCAACAGTCCCCTTTGCCCCCCCTTAATTCCACCCTGGGTGAATGATATTTGAAGTAGCCACCACTTCATTTAAGCACACAAAGCGACGTCCCAGTTGCGAGATGTCTGTGCAGTGTCGCGTTGAACTCCGATTCCTTTTGGCTTTCCTCTTCGGCTGCTGGCTCTCACCTCGTCCCGATGCCAAGGGGCTCCCAGCTAACATCCCCTCTGGCCCGTGGGCCCCGGTGCAGTCGCACCGCCTGCACATTCGGTAGCTACGCCACTGGATGCACCGAGGAAGGGGATGCCGGAGGATTGACTCTTTTTGCGCCTCAATCGGGCGGAGATTTGGCTTCCGTCGTTTCTTGGCTCGATCTGGGTGCGGATCTCTATCGGTCTTCCATAATCTCACGCTTGTGATCGGGTGTGCAGGGGGAAGGTGTGACCTTCGCAACGAGCAATGAAGCCTACCATGCCTCAACCAGGACCGGCCTTAGTTATTTCGATGCCCTGTACGAAGAGACTCCCAACGTCGCCCCCCCTCCCCCCAAAAAGAGAAAGGTCAATCCCTAGCGTCCAGAAAGACGACGAATCGGAAGGCATTTCCAGTTTCTGTAGTAAAACTGCATGGGGGTGGCATCCATTAGAGCTTCATTCATTCTGGCGCGTTTTGGCGCCCCTGGTGAATTTGCGCCCTGTGCGGGGGCACACGTGGCACATGCTTAAGGCCGGCCCTGATGCCTCCAACTATCAAAAATGACATCCATTCATCGATGGATGCATCAGGACAGCCATAATTTTTTCTTATTGCCGCTGAGAATCAGTTGCCAAGCCCGTTCACGCAGTATTTCTTTTTCTTCGTTCTGCACGGTCCTCTTTGGACATGGGCACCGGCAGAGAGTAAACCTGCCGATGGTGCCATACCAGCGGTTGCCGAAACATCGGTACAACCCTAGATTCAAGCGACGTCCATGTAAAAAAATGTCATTACGGGTTCACCTTCTGTAAAGAGGTAAAATGCCCCAGGGAAAGTTTAAATTGTTTAAAGACGTAAGAACGCATACTAAAGAGAAAGATAAGAATATAGAAAGGGGGATAACCAATGCACTTTTGAGATGAAGGGAGTGAAAGAACGTTCCACTTTCACAGCATGCACCTAATGAGATCGAGCCGAAGACTGAAGCAGGAGAAAAAAAAATTCTCGGTCTTCCCTCTCCCACTTCCTGTCTCCGATCCAACATGTTTTTTTTTTCCCTTCCCGTCTTTCATATAGTCAGTCCCAGCATTTCCAGAATTTGATCGTGATAAGAAATTGCTCGTCCATGCGGGTCACGCCGCCTCTTCCTTTCCCCGCCCGGACGGACTGTATTGCGCTGTATTCATCCCAATCCAATGGGACATTTCCCCTTAGAAAATTTGGCGATACATCGCGATGGTCGAAAAAACTATCGATATCATATCTCCAACCATCGATAGTATCGATGCATCGACCAATCGTGACAGATCTACTTTATAGTTATTAGTAAAAGTATAGGCCTGCACAATTGCTCACAATTATTTATTGTAGTTTCATAATAATTTAATACTTTAATAATTTAATTAGCGATATGCCCGCGACATTGCAAGTAGGAATCAGGCATATTGGATTTAAAAAAATTAAATCCTCACATAACACTAAATATGACAGTTCTTATACTCATAAATCTGATATTTAAAGTAATTTATTTGAATATTTGATGGATTTTTCTTCTGAATTTTCTATATTTGCAGTACTTTTCATTTTTTTCCTTTTATATATTTAATTCTGAACCCTAAAACTCCCTACTTCTGAGAAAAAAGGTAAAGGCTAAAGTTCACGCAGTACCCTTCGCGGCCCCAAGTTTGCGCACAGCCGTTGTAGAGCATCAAAGCGCTAACTGTGATTATGAGGTTTTTGTTCGTAGGCAGGGGCGCGGCATCCTATGGACTCATATGCATCGTCCTCCTACTTTTACGGCTTTTAATGTCTCGGCGTAGTATTATTTGGAGCCAATTATAGAGCGGTACTAGTTTTGCAAGATGGAGGAATCTCGGCACGGTGTTGGAAGGTGGTGAATTTGCCATACCGATTGGATCGAATTCTACGTTTGGGCGACGAACGAGATGGACAAAAGGAATCCCGTGAGTACCGTTTCTTAGACTTTGCAAAAGCTTCCGATACCGTTCTTCTGAGTTAGAGAGGTTGCGGGCTAAATTGAGGATTCGTGGTTGGGTGACTAAATGTGAATAAATGAATGTTGGCTTAAATACAGCAAATTCACCGATAATGGGTTTCTTCATCGAAGGGGGGGGGGGGGAAGAGGACGGGGCGAGAGACAAGATGGATTTACACATTTTGGACGAGAAAACTAAAATAACGACTCATGGGGATGAACGAGAGTAAACATTTCATTCTCCACATCGGACTCAAGAACGATAGGTTACAACGCGTTAGACGAGGATAAGCTGGAAGGGGCAAACGGAGAAAGAGAAGCCGGGATAGCGATCGGGGAGGAATTCAAGTTATCGCATGCGAAAGCGATCGTAGTCAAATGTAATAGGATCTTAAGCACAATCTGGTGTTCTCGGCCAACAAAAGCTCGCGCGCTATTCTTCAGTTGTGTGCAGCACTGGATAGACCCCATTTAGACCAATGCTTCCGAATTTTGGAGATCTGAAAATAAAAGTGATCTAATAGCACTCGAGAGAGTCGAGAGGCAAGTTGCGAAAGTAACGAAAGAGGTACGAGGACTTTCCTACGAGGAGAGTTTTGGAAACCTTCGGACTCTTTTTCACTCGAGAGAAGGATGAGGAGGGTCGAGCTCATTCAGGCTCTTAGGATCCTTATGGGATTAATGGTAACTCGATGGTAATCGCAGAGCGAGAGAAAACTCGTTCACGCTGTACAAGTCGCAAGCAAGACTCGGGTCGAGGAGTGAGCATTTCTTTTCTACCATGATTGGACCAGTGTCTCCGGAAGATCAGACGATATCGTGATCGTGTAGAGCAAGTGAACGGTCAAGTGTGAGTACCGGAAGTTTTCAGGGATGGGTGAGTTCGCTTCACGTGCAGTGGCTAATCACCCTTCTCGGCTGCACGATGGATATATGAATATGTTCCTCGTTCCTACGTAAGGAGACGGGACTAGTCGAGGCAGTGGTGTAGGCAGAATATCGGCAAGGGGGGGGTTGAGGCCAGGTAGACCCAACGCTTAGCTCCACCACCCGGAATTTACCATTTTGAAGAAATCGTGGTCAGGCATCTTGGGTCTGTGGATGGACATTGGACTTTCCTCGAAGGGGGATAGCTAAAACTGGAATTCCCAAGGAAGGCTGAAATATGCCTGTCTGTCACTGACCAGGAAGCCCAAGGGTGGGGGGTTCTGACCCCCTTCCCTACGCCAGAGTCGAGGTAAGATACCAAGGCATTTTTTTTCGGGGAAAGGGGGCCTTCCAGTTCTCGAAGAAAGTATTCGAATCCACTTCGAAAAGAAACGCCACCGGCAGAAACGACTCACGATGAAATGGCAGGACGAAGATTCGAAGAAGTGCAATGGAAGAAGAACCTCGTTTTCATCGGGGTCGCGAAGCCAAAGGAGACCTGCGAGGAACCGTCGAAGGAATCCCCGCAGGCAGTCAGGAAGGCGAATGTGAGGTAAAGATAATGCCTCACTCGACCGTCTTCCCCCACACCCTTCCCCCTTCGACTTGTCAAGGTCGAATGGATGGAGAGTCAGGGGGCGAAGAGGCATCATGGCCGATCTCCGTGGCGCATGGTTCTCGGCCAGCGAATCCGAAGGAAACAGGGATATCGTTGTACTGGATCGTGGTGCTCCCGACACGTGATCTAAGATCGGGATGGAGGGAAATGCCGATTTCAAGGACTAGTGAAACGAGTGCTTCCCCAAGTGTTTTAGTGAGCGGTACGAGGTGTGGATTATATTTCAACTAGCTACAATGGATCGAGGTCAGTCGGAAACTCTTCAAGTCTCTTTTTCCCTTCAAGAGTTTTTCTGAGTTTTTTTTTTTTTACCCTCTCTCTCTCTCTTTTCTCTCTCTCTCTCTCTTTTCTCTCTCTCTCTCTTTTCTCTCTTTCCCTCTCTTTCATTCTCATTCGCGTTCTCTCGCTCTTCTCTCTCCTCTCGTCTCCATCTTCCCTCTTTTTTTTAAAAATATTTCTATTTAAATTTTTTGCGATACTAATGTGACTAAGGAATTTGTTCTCGGCACGTGTCAAAGCTTTCTTTGCATGAGAATCACTCGAACTTTATGCAAAGATGGAGTACTTTCTAAAAGATATGCGGGCGGGGGCTCGAAATCCTTGGAGAGTTCCGATCGTGAAGAGAGTTTTTCTTTTCTGGTTAGTTCGGTTGTACTCAGTTCATTTTTTCATATTACGTTTCCCGATAGCAATGCTGTCGGGTTGCTTTACTTAAGAATTTCTGGCTCGTAGCAGGAACGATTCCAGTTGGAACTAGAGGAAAGGAGGCTGAAGCCTGGATAAATGGGCGGTGTGGAAGGACAGAGACCTTTCCCCCTCCCCCCCATTTTTATTTTTTACTTTCTTCCTCTCACTCTCTCCCCTTTGCTCAGTTATCTCTGTTAGGTTGTTGTTTTTTTCTTCTTCCGAATGACTTGTCAATTAACCTCGCTGTAGGTTTGGCCTACAGATCTACAAGGAGTGAGGTTTGTTAAAACGTTGGCAACCGAAGACGATGTCTTAACGGGTTATATGCATCGAAAGCTTAAAATAAGGCCTTTGGTTAAAAAAAATAAGTACTCGAGATATGATTTGGTAGCATTTACTTCACAAGCAGATTTTTCTTCCTGTATTAATCTGTTTTCCTCAGACTTATGCAAAGAGATGTAGCCCCCGGAAATTAGTTTATGCATAGATACACGTACGGGCTGAATACGAAAGATGATCATTGGGAGACACTGATATTGACTTGACTTTTTTATTAGAAATTTCTTAACCTGTCGAATGGTTTATACAGGGTGACCCAGAATTAACTGAACAGGTTTGAAACCTAATAACTTTATTTGTAGTGGCGATATAGGCATGGTTCATCCATCAAATTAAGTTACATTTCTTTCTTTTTCAAGCGAGTAATGCGAACACTACAGTTTATTTTTTACTTTGTGCTATTGGAATGAAACAACCAGTTCCCGTGACTCTCAAGACATTCCTGCAAACGAAGTTTAACCGACTGGCACACTTTCTCACACATGTCCACCGGAATCTGTCCCAAACTCTTCCGAAATTGCTTTTTTCAGTTGATTGATAGTCTCTGGCCACGTTGGCTGGGTGAAAATTTTCCCGACAGATTGGCCACCTCGCACGTGCGATCTCACTTCCTCAGACTGTCTCTTGCGGGGTATATTGAAAAATAGGGTGTAGAGCCTCAAGCCGACGATATAATAATTTGTAGAAGTCTGGGAAGTATTTTGGAAGGTCTGCCATCATTCCCCTCTACAAGAGGCTTTGGAGTAAATTCACAGGCATGAGCTACTGCGACATGTGATGGCCAGCTTGATTAATGGACCACTAGTTTTGCCTTCATAATAAGGTTTGACAGCTTGAATTCCATCGTTGGAGGCACGCAACCATGGGGCTCTGTCCTTCACAGGGACTAATGAAAAGTAGGCTACATGCAGAGAGTGGAAGTGGAGGCTTGTAGAACTAACAAGTAGATAAAATTATGAACCCTCTTATAAAATCCTATGCTGGCGCTGACGTCCCGTCATTTGAAGCTTGCAGTCGAGGTGCAAGTTTTGAATTCGGCCCGCATCGCCCGTCCATTATCTGCATTCGCATCTGCACATTCAGGTGGAACTTCATCCTCATCTCCATCTGCGTCGGCAAATTTTTAGTAACAGTCTACTCGAATGCGCATTTTTGCTTTCCGAACAGAAAATGAGTGAACATTTTGCGGTTATGTGTGAAACGAATCCATTCAGCTCGAAACGATTTCAGGGTGATCAGGGTGATATTCATAGCCTAGGTAAACCTATTTCTCCAGAAGATGTAATCATCCGTAATCATGAAATTATTTCACATGTCGAAATGTTTTGTATTTTAAACAGTAGTGAAAAACTGGGAATTCTGCAACATTCGTGAAAGTGGAGGGTAATTCCGTAACATATCACTTTCCCACTGTATTATTTTCCTTTGAGAGCCTCAATCAGTACCCTGTCTAGTTTAATGGAAAGTCCCACTACTGTGACTGTGTATTGTGACGTCAATGCGACCACCGTCCACTCAATTCAGTTGGGTGAATAATTGCTGGTGGACAATTGAAGCAAGGTGCTCCTCCTCGTTGAATACCGTGCCCAATAGTTAGACTCCGATTGTTAAATGTGTGTTGGACATTATCAACGAGAGATGATCGGAAAGTAACAAGACAAGGCCTGTGGTTCTGAAAGCAATTTATTTTAGAAACATATCACGGATGTATTGTGGTAGTACCTACCCTGCACTACTTCTTCATACAGTCACCACCCAGGTATTCTGCCGGTTCATGACGATGTTTCCGTACACTTTCACAAGTTGTCGATGAATTTCGGCCGCTGACACGTTCTTCGCCCATAAAGAAACTGATAACGCTGCGAACTTCCACGCGTGACAATATTTCCAAGCGAGTCGCCATGTTCAGCCTGACACTGCTCATGCCCTACGGCACTGGCCTCGGCTCACAGTTCTGAGTCGCCAACCTTGAACTTGCGAATGTACCTATCATGCTACTATCGATCACTGCTCCCCAATTTCAGAACCACAAGCCTCGTCTTGTTACTTTCCGATCATCTCTCGTATAAATATACGAGGGATGATCGGATAAGTAAAGTAACAAGGTCTGCTGCGGCTAAGTTATTATTTGGATCGAAGTACTTGCTTCGTAGTGTAGTACAGCAGCGGTGAGGGTTCCATTGAAAGCACGGATTGATCGCTGTGTAATAGTGTGCATACGTGACAAGCCAGTTAAAGTGGCGGCCCTCCTAGAAAAGTGGTCAACCGTTGAAGTGCCGAGTGTTAGGGTAAACATCCCAGTTTTTGGCCACACTGATACGACTCCCATAAGAAGTGGACACCCTGTGCGCTCACCGGGAAACATTAGTAATAGGTCCTCGTACGGGAATATGTTGATAGAATGCTTGAAAACGGCCAGATTAACTAATTATGCTGAATTTAAACCTCACTGGCCAACAACTGGAGACCGGCCAGAAACCGGGGTGCTTACCCTATTCCTTCCCTCCATGCAAGAGACACCACACCCGCAAAGTCCATCGCCAACTTGTAGGGATTCATGAAGAAAATGCTTGGTCTCGAAAACAAGTATGGGCGTGCTGTAATGCATTTGATACTGGGCGAGCGAGCAACATCGAGGAACAAGGACTGGGTCAACCGAGATCCTCCTCATCTGGTGAGAATATCGTGCAAATGAAAGGAATGATTCAAGAGGACAGGCAAGTGGAAATTCGTCAGGTCGCTAGAGATCTTGATATTTCAATCAGAACTGTATTCCAAATTGTTCCTAATGAAGAAAACAAATGGTTGAAGAAAAGGAAAAACTCTGCGCTTCAACAGTTGACCCCGTTTCTAGGAGGGCCGCCATCTTAACTGGCTTGTCACGCACCCGCAGCATTACCTTCTTCCTGCCAATGACCACGAGGTGCTTTCCTCCGAGACTATGTTATGGTGGAATGACCCACGATTCAGATGACACCCAAATTGCCTTTCTAGGTGAATCGGTTGCTGAATGATGGGATTTGTCCCAGTTGTGCCTGACAGCATATTGTATGATACAATGCGTGATCCTTCTTTCCTGTCTAGACTTGCCCTTCCATGCATGGGAGAAGCAAGACGCTAGCACACCTCTGTCGCGCTATTTTCTTTTAAAACTTTTTTTTTCATGCTCGCCGCCTTCTTCCCAATCTATCTCTTTCCAACCCGCCCTCCACTTGAAAGAACTCGGCGTTCACAGATCACACTTGAAAATTTCCACACGCGAGGCATCCAACATCTCTAATGAATAGGGATGGTAACTCACCCGGTTTCATCCCTTTCCTCCAACCAATAAGTAAAGAATATTGCGAGACCGTCATTCTTCCGGTTTCACTCCCCGACGAAAAATCGGAAAAGAAGTTAGACTTCTTTTTCTCTGGCGGCAATTATAGTACTCGGCGAAAAAATGGATTGAGCATGTAGTACCTCTTGTACTGAATGTGGAAGGAGTAGTTACAGGCGTTTTCGTCGCAGCCAACTTGGTCGCGGACAGTTCGTCGCGCACAAAACGTCGCATGCAATTTAGGTCGTCGCGCTATTTCGTCGCAGGCAAAGATAGTCGCACTCTCCTTGTCACGAGGGCAAATCTCTCAAATCTCTAACGATTCCAATGGAGTATGGAGAGGCTAAGAAACTTCATTGAACATTTCCTTCGAAATTTCAATACATATTTCCCATATACTTGAAGGTGCAGATGAAAGGGGGACCAGAACCAAAGAGTGCATTTGGTAAGTTTCTCCAGGGAATGGGGTCGGGGACCAAAAGGAAGGGGCGGGGGAGGTTACGAGATATGAGAAGGGCAAGGTAGAAAGGGATGAAAGAAGAAATTTCATTTCTCAGACGCACGGTCTAGATCATACCGTATGAGGTTGAACGTGAATGCTAGCGCCATGCACGTCTTGGCATATGAGAGGGGGGAAGGGGAAGAGGTGAACAGATGTGAAAAGGCACTAGAGTTCCGTTGACCTTGTCGTCTGCTGACCAATCTTAGGCACAATAACATAAATAAATCACACTGCTCGGAAACCGGTTCACCTAGAAAGGCGATTCATTACAGGTGTCATCAGAAATTGTGGGTCAAACCACCACACTAGAGAAAAGCAGCTCGTGGTTGTTGGCGAAGAAGAAGGCATGCAGGAGAAATGCGGCCGATTGCTGCATGATTTCGAATTCGACATGCCTTAAGTCAAATCGTTATTGGTCTGAGGATAAAACAACAAATTCGCTCATGATTCCCCAGAGCCATTTTTCACGGCCGCCTCGAAAGATCTACTTAGAAAAAATTTGATTCTCATTCTCAAGATGCTTGGTTCCGAAGTTCAAAATAACTACAAATGAAAATATATTCGCGCTGATTTTCAAATGCCTCCCAAGAATTACCTTCAAAATTTGAACGCGGGGAAATAAAATTGGAGGCAACGCCCACGTTATTCATGTGTGTCTTTCTCGATAAATCAGGAATGACAGATTTAGGGATGAGATAAGCCAGGTGCAACGAGACGAAAATCACACAAAATGCATTCCTCTCTGAAAATCCGTCAGAGCACCATCAACAACTTTCCAGCAATATTTACAAATTCTGAGGAAGAAAATGAAATCAATATCAACAATTTTCAAAAAGAGATATGAATGTGAGTCTCTAGAGTAATCCACCCAAATCCTGACTTATAACCCGACTATATGGCTAGACTGGGAATTTTCCCAGAGGATATGGGATGAAATCATGATGTTTCAGGCGTCGTATATTTTCTGCCGATATATCCGAAATTTGAGGTGACTTTCCCCGCAAACACCCAAGGAGGCATAAGAGCCCGAAGGCAGTAGTCCTACCAGGAACGATCCGCTTTGAATAAACGTTCCATGGAAACCCACACGGAGATCGCGAATAATAAATACATTTGTCCCTGCAATCCAGAGACTCGTCTATAATCGATTGATCAGAAAATATTTCAAAATTTATGCTGTGAAGGCGAAAAAAAAACATGAAAACCCCTAGAGAATTGCGTTTTTTGGCCTTGATATCGTTCACATTGCATTACTTTTCTTCGAAATGCCCTGTTCAAGGTTCGTGAGCTTTGGTATACAGTTCAACCAAGAGGTATTCTCAAGTCGCATAGATAATTATCTCTGTAGTAGGAATGATAGGAAAACTGCTTTGAAAATTAGAATTCTTTGTAATACGGGTTCTTGGTCTTTGATCTCTGAAGTCAGCTCGAATCTTTATTCCTCGTTTGAGATTCGATTGCTTCGTCGATTTTTCGACTTACTTAGTATGATGTTAATGGAGCGAACTGTTTCCGAGTTGTGTTTTGATTCGACGAGTCGAATGGCTACCAAACAGCAAATTTAGCAAGGACTATGACTAACTATTAATATACAGAGTCCAAGTCACGTGCAGGAGCAGATGACACTAGCGCTTCCTGATTGGTTGTAGACGGGGAACCGTTGAGTGAGGGAAACAATGCCACGTGCTCCCCTACTCAACAATGGACAGTGGAGAGCTCCCTCGCTTCTCCCTCCTTTATCGCAAAAACGTTTCAGTTTCGGAAATTTCTGCCTAAACAAGATTTTTTGTCCAGAGTCTGCCCTACCCAGTGGTATACTTTTTATGTTTGACAATATTTAAGTGAGATAAATGTACACAAGGGATAATGCCTCCATAATATACCTCCATTTCAATCAGATACTATCCTTCTCCTTCCTACATTTCGACAGTGACACACTTGACGAAAAATCACTTTCTTGAACTACTAGTATTTGTAGTCAAGATTCCATCCTAATCGATGGTATAAATGTTGAAGCTGTGCGTCTTCATTTTAGTTTAATTCTCCCCCAAATAGAATCATCTTCAATCTCACCTCTCCCGGGAGGTCAGGCAACGTTCCGTCTCTCTCAAGCATCTCTAAAATGGCTCGTCTCATGAAACTGTTTTTTCAGACAAGTTTTGGAGCTCAAAGTCCATTCTAGTCAGCGGGAGGCGTTTCATTTCAAAGGTAAGGGGGGACCTAAGTTGACAAACTCCCTTTTGCGAACATCACATATTCGATTAATCATAATCAGGAAAAGCAGCAATCTCATGAAAATCGTTACCCTTGGAACCTTAGATTGTGTACTGCCTGCACAAGGATTGATACCGAAAATACACGAGTCACAGAAATCCTTAATGCTCCTTAGTGTAGGAAGTGCGGCGCCTCTTTTATCGACTGAGGAAGGGTCAGCGCCAGGAGCCAGTGAGACTGGGGAAGAGAGGGGGAAAAAGGCGAGGGGGAAGTGCGTGCATGCGACAGGGTCCCGGGGCAGGCGAAGGAACATAGGAGAGTGAGTCGGGAAGAAGGTCCAAGAAAGAAGAGATGCGCGCGAGGATTCAAGGCTTCATGCAAATCGGGAATTAAAACCCCGCGTTCTCTATCACCTAGGAGAAAGTAAGCAATCTTGGTGTCATTTGATTCTTGAAACTTATCTCTATGCGATAGGAACAAAAAATCCGGTATTTGCGACCGATGAACCGAGGAAATCGACCCGATAGGACAGAAATTGCCTCAATTTTAAAATGGGCCACAGCAAAAAACGATAGGCTCCGAGGATAGCGAACGGATTCCCACGAAAATCCACACGAAGCTTCTTGAGAGACTTCTTAAGAGAGATCTCAGAGGAATTTTTGAATTTCGGCTTCGTTTTCGAGCAATGTCCGTCAACCTCGAGTGATTTCCAAAAAAGTGGCATTTTCGTGTGAATCGTCGAACTTTGAGAGCGAACGGTTGGAGGAAACTATGCGCAACTCCGCCAAAAGATGGATCAGGATAGCCTCCAAAAAGTGTAGCATGCTTTTGTCGATAGAAAATTTCTACGAGGAATGAGAGCGGAAAAACAGAATCCGAAAACGGAAATTTTCTCAGTTATGGCGCCATGGCGTCTCGATAACGACGGTTACATGCATGTATTTATTTTTCCCACTTAGCGCGATATCTTCCAAGGAGAATGGCACGAATTTGACGTTTCTGCGGCCAATGGTTTGGGAGATACACATTTTCAAAGAGAGTCATGTATATTGTGACGTTTGACCTCAAATCATGGCCCCGGGCGTGACCGCAGAGAGTCGGCAATCGGCTCCAAGGCCCTTTCTTGAGGTCCCTTACAACAATTATAAAGCGGAATTTCGATCCAGGGGGGTCGATTTTCATCTTCCCATAGTACCCATTCACAAATTACGTAATGCAAGGGGGGAAGGGGGGGATGAGACAAAGTGTTACGATTTGTTATGAGGGGGTTGCAAGATTGTCACCTAACAGGTTTTTTCATTAAAAAATTTAATTAAGCAATTGGAATTAATTAGGTTAATTGTTTTGTAAAAAAAAAAATCACTCACTTGACACAAGAACCAACCCTACTGCCCACCTGCACCCACTACCCTTACCAACAAAGTGGAGTGGGCATCAGGAGCATGGGAACGTCTGTTGACTTCCCTCTTCCCTGTTGCAAAACTTGCGAAGTTGCAGTTTCGTGCCTGGACCTGCATAGACAGGCCAAACAGGCTCAGTCGTTTGTCTCTCCCTCTCAGCGTCGCGATCTCTATTTCCACCCTACAGTTCCCTGTCTCCTTTTATTCTTTTTTTTTAAATCTCAGATGGGTGATCACCATTAATCAAAATGAACATAGACAAAGGAAAAGTATTTCCTCAAAGAAGAAACAGAATGAAAGAGAAAACTTTTTTTTTTACATTTTAATCATCTCTCAATGTAGGTAATCCAGAGTGTTACTCATGAGTGTTTAATAAACGAGTTTCTTTTTAAATGCATTTTACTTGTTTATTTAATTATTTAAGAAAAAAAGTATGAAGGAGGGGGGAGTCATTTTGTCACATAATTTTCTTTGGGGGGGGGGGTCAAAGCTTTTGTTCCAGTGTTAAAGGGGGGAGGGGGGGGGTCAAAAAAGTTCAAAAGTCACATTACATAATTTGTGAACAGCCCCAAATACATTTCTTTCCCAGCCTATCCCAGCATTTTTTTTTAAATCTAATAAATATTATTTCACCTAAGGAAACCATTTTAAAAAGCACTTCTACTTTATATGAGCCTTGTTGCAGCCCAAAACACAATTCCAAAGTTTTGCTCTTGTCTTCCTTAAAAGATGTTTCTCAATTCTGAACATTTCTGCATTAAATCTTTTCTTGCATTAGAGAAAAGTTTCAGCTTGAAAATAGTTAAAGAGCATTCTTAAGAGGGCGATATACATCAAAATGATAATCTAATTTCTTGAATCGAAAGTATTGTGACGGATGAGGATGGCATCGGGAGACTCGACTGAATGTCTGGGGTGCGGTGGTGTAGTGGTAGCACACCTGACCGGCAATCAGGAGGCCC